>JAHWFP010089103.1:0-19229 GCA_023313725.1 Lithobius niger
GATTTTGCCAAAGTAGGTATCGATTCTTTGGTCCGCCGCTAGGTGCGCCCTTGTCCACTCCGGACAGAGGCTGCCTACCCAGGGCCGTAGGTGTATCCTCTGCAGCCCCCGGGGGGAGGGGAGGAGGGCACTTAAAAGAGGGCCCGAAATATACGAACTTGCATTAGAAATATTTCAGTTTTTAATTATCGCATTTTCAAAACGTTTAAACACACAGGCTGTTATCTCGAACCAAACAGAACCCACTCAAAACCCCCAATCAAAGCCCCACATATATTCATTCAGTTGCCAGTAGTTATTTTTATTAGTACGCATTAAAAAAAATGCCAACCCCATTCTCTTCCCTCCAAAACGAAGCGACCAGCCAATCTGACTACAAGGCCAGCTGATTCCTCTTACGAGTCATCGCAATACCTATGTCTTGATGAGACAGATGGCCAGCAAAACTTTAAAAAATAATAATTTGTGTCTTTAGTTCTTACGAACCATAACTAGCAACATAAAAAAGAAAATAACGAAATTATTGTTTATGTGGAACAATGATGAACAATTTTGAGTCAATCGTACCGGACGATTTCTATCTAACGGAGGTTACTCGTTTCTGTCGAAATGCTTCCCGTAAGTGGATGGTTGGCTAAATAAGCCGTGCAGTTGTAGAGTGCCTGTAGTAAGATGAAACTGAATTTTTTTTCCAATTCGCTTGCAATTCACTTACAATTCAAATTTGCAATTCATGTCATCAAGTCATCCATAAATTCGTTGTCTCATGCAGTAGTAGTCCTTTGATTTAAATTGTGTTGGAGCAACTCAAATTTAAAGTAGTGCAAGGCCGAGAAAAAATGTGCTTTACTCACCCCCGGGAAAAAAATTAAAAATAACGAGCCAAATTTTAAAATTTTCTTTGTATAATTCATGAAAAAGGGTAATAAAATAGGCTATAGTATCAAATTGCTGGTACCGATACCATACCAAAATTTTCTGAATTCACTTCGCATTAGCATAGGGGCCCACATTTTTCTTGCAGGGGGGCCCCAAAATTCTCAGCTACGGTACTGTGCTTACCATGGCTTTTGAAATTTCTTTGCACGATAATACATCTGATATAGTGAGAGTCTTGCCTGGTTTATGGCATAAAATAAAATAAAATTCTCCCAATTGTGAGAGAATTCATTCCATTTTAGGTGGTAACGAAGTTGCACAGTATACATAGTATATTGCTAATTATCAGTCGTTAGGAAGAATGTCTTCACTAGAAGATAGCAGTGAAATGCATCGACTAAATGAATTATTGTTTCTTTACGTTCTGCAGGGGTGAGCATCCTTGAAGGATACGTAAGTGGGTATTATATGCCACCATGCATTTGTGACAAGCATCCACCTAGGCTAATCAAACTGCCGTCGGTTTGCAGATGGAAAGGCTGTGTAAAATATGGGTACCTTAGAGTTGTTGTTTATACCATAGCTGTTTTCAAGTCTCTAAAGGCTTTATCTTCTGCCTCAGCCCAAAGGAATTTAACATTTTTCATTGTTAATTTAGTTAAACTTATGCAGCTTCAGCGAAAGTAGGCATGTGTCTTCAGTAATAGTACAGCACCCAAGATATTGAAGTATTTGTTTAGGATTTACAGGATATAATTCCATAACCCTAGCTTTATAAAGCTGTTTCGTCTATCACAAATCATAAGAATTTGACAGAATTACAGCCAAATGCACATTTTTCAGTTGAGAGTTTCATCCCTGATTTTGCTACCAATTCCAGGGACCTAGTTACAGGGTGCTCACTGGACTGGAAATCAGTATTGGAAAAATAGCGTCTAAATACATAGCACAGTATGGCAACCCGTATGTTTGCAAATATCTTTTGAGCGCAGAATTGCAAATGTGCAGGACTAGTCTTAAGTCCCACGTGAACTTTAGTAAAAAAGTACACATTGTCGATGTACGTAAAGTTGCTCCCCCCCCCCTCCCCCCACCAACTAAGATCATCAAATATTTTGAATGAGTAGTTAGTGCTGCATTTATGTATTAACATTTAAAAATGGGGGAGGGGAAGCAACTTTACGCAAAGTTGGCTCCATCAGTATTCTACTAGTTTGGTCATGAACGTGTGAATGGTACCAATCGTTAGTGTTACATTTGTGCTGGCAAAATTTTCTTTTTTTTTCTATTTAAATTATTAAATTATAAGCATTTTAAAATGGGGGGGGGGCTAACCCATATTCGACTAGTTTGTTCATAGAAGTGCGGATGGTACCATCGTTAGTGCTACATTTTTGCTGGCAAGTATATTTAAAATTTTCTATTTTTTTTACTGAAATTATTAAATTATTAACATTTGAAAGGGGGGGGGGCAACTTTACGTGAAGTTGGCCCCATCCGTATTCTGCTATTTGGTCACGAACGTGTGGATGGCACCAATCATTAATACTACATTTGTTCTGGAAAATACATTTAAAATGTTCTTTTTTCTACTTAAATTATTGAAAAAAATTACGCAAGGTTTGCTTTCCCATTTTAAAATGCTGATAATTTAATAATTTAAGTAAAAAAAATAGAAAGTTTTAAATGTACTTTGCAGCACGAATGTAGCACTAACGATAGGTACCTTCCGGACGTCCGTAACTAAACTAGTTGAATAAGGATTAGCAGAGTTGGCCCCACCCTGGGTGGGGCCAACTTTGCGTAAAGTTTGCCTTTCCAGGTTTCTCCTTTGATTTACTAATTGCTGTACAATTAGTGATGGACCTGTTCTCTAGATAGGTTTACTGTCCCAAAATGTGAGGCAAATTGTTGGTTCATTCACGATTTTATGATTTGGAATTCTTATTTTCCAGTTTTCTTGTGTTTGCTTTGAAATGCAGCTTGATAAGTCTGATTTCATCTCAACTTCGCACCTGTGTGAAGTGTTTGTTACATGTTTTATCTGCACGATACGTGTTTGTCCAATCAATGCAATAACGATTGGCCTATTCGTGTTAAACTAATTTAATTCAGAATAAAAGTTAGTTGAGTCAACGCCGTCTTCGAACAACGTTATGACAACAGAATCGCATTTCAAGTCGTACTTATTGTTACTTATTATTTCCTGAGATTCGTCCATAAGGTTTAAGTTGTTTTGTGTGAGACCTAGCAACGTATTTCATTGGTATTTTACCGAAATATGAAACCAATCTAGGCAATGCTAATGGACGTTCGGGTAATGATAACTTCGGTTGATTCCACTGAACAGTGCATTTCGCATTAGTTTGTTTGCTTGTTCACCAGATGGCAAATTGAACGCTACGTACTCTTAGTGCGTTGTTTTTATTCATATTAAATTCAGATTGAATGGGATATTCCATTTGAACAGCTTTTATGTATGAAAGCTTAGACATTTGTTTCTGTTTGCCTGATAGCCCAGAGCCCCCATTACGGCCTAGGCTGTAAGCATGTTTTTTTGAACCACTGTAAATTGATTTACTTGCATAGCATGTTGTGGAACCTGATTTTTGTTGTACTGCTGTCTCTGCTGTTGACTATAATTTTTTACGCCGCTGTTGTTATATTACTTCAAAGGCTTTCAGTTAATTCCTTAAACATTTCTAATTGATTAGTAGAAGCTTGTTGTATACATGCAACAAGTGCTTGAGAAAATGGGGATAATTTATTTGGTTAGCGGCTGCTGTTATATCGGCATTAAGCATTGGTGGATTAACATGCATTGGCAGTCCGAGGGGTTCTCGCGATTACACCTGTCGCTCTAAATCTCAATTCAAATCAGCCTAATTGAAGTCACGTTCGTCACTACAGTATTCTTGGGTGGTGATTCTAATTGCTGTCTCGAAAGAATTGGAGACGTATTGCTTATATTATCGTATTCATCTAGTGCGTTTAGACGTACTGGTTGGTAATGTAATCGAATTATCGGTAACTCCAATAACTCTGTGCCTGATTAGCGGTCTGCCCCCCATTGCAGAAAGCGTGCGACGTGCGACGTATGTTGCAGAAATGTTATGCTCCCTGCAGAAAAAATTGGAGCTCAGATAAGAATTTAAAAAATACTAGTATAGGCCTAAAATAGTATCACACAGCTTGTTTCAAATATTTCACACACCTCCCAACCCATTACAAAGTAACCACAACTTAACTTTTAATTTATCCATGAAACGGAAAATCTTTCAGCTCTACCGCACTTCTCTTCTCCCTCCCTTTCCTTACGTGCAAGAGAACTTGGTCAACGGAGTTTATATGCAGGCTAGTACGGCTTGGTGATAACGGGGTTCCCCACACAAGTTGCGCGTAGAGCAGGAGGTACGGAAACGGAAAAAAAATCTGCATTGCCCTGTAACCTGTATGTTTGGAGTCTAGTTTGGGAATTTACATTGCAACCACTTAATAGTCTTTTTTTTTTTTTAAATAGTCTGCAGCTGTTGTGATGAAAACTTTGTATGTTTGATAGGGGTCAGTGAATATTCGCCTGCTCATTTGTTAAGAGCATGTTCAAACAGGATATATCCAACTTACATATTCGGCAAACAAAATTTGTACGTATTTTATGTATTTTTTGTTTGTTTTGTGTTAAGTTTTTTTGTGTTTTTCCGTAAACTTGTCACACCTCAGTCAGTTCCCCTTTGCTTTCTCCCTTCCCCGTTGCATGTGAAAGGAAGTAGGAGAGAAGGCATTGAAATGTAAACATGTTGCAGCATCTTTTTTCTTTTCATTTGGCTATAATTATGTATGCCTTGCTTTGCCTAGTCAACTAAATTAAACTTTTTCGTATAAAATGAAAAACTGATTGGGGGTGGAGATGATGGTGGGGAAGGAACCTAATATGGAAAAAAAATTGTGTTTGAACGAATATTCAAATATTTGAATATTTTTTGTGAATATTCAAATGCTATATTTCCGAATTCGTCTGACCCCTAATGTTTGAGTTGTAGGTGCTTAGAGTTAATGCTGATCACCGTCCCTCCTCCCCGCAGAAAAATCACTTTAAAAATTGTGTCGCAGAAGTTTCAGGAACTTTCTGCTACTTGGGGTCTGCCGCGTAATGAGCGACTCACGGCCCCTCTTGCCGTGCGTACTTGGCTTCTTGGCATAATAAAAAATGATGTCAATAAATTGTTTTTTATTTAGCATTTCAGTTCAACGCTAGCTGTTTGGCGGATTTTTACCTGCAACAATATGTAATGACAATCACTTTATATAAATCTCAAACCAGAATAACTTATTGCCGAGTTTCTACTGTCCTTGACTATCTTTTTAGTCATGCTTTTCTATTTTTTTTTTTAGTGGTCTACTATTGCTATTCTTAGCTTATTATTTTTTTCAGAATTGACTTAATTCTATCATATTCGAGTTTTCCTTGAGGAGAATTAATTCTTATATTATTAAATACTTAACTGAAATTTCGGGGGGAGGGGTTTCCGACATTAATTTCATTTAATTTGCATCATTGCCTAATATTAGGCTTAAGGAACTGTTCTGATAAGAACACTTTTAAGCACTGAATTGTGGTGAATTTTACTTCTACTCTAATCTAATCCGTTGCCAAAATTATAATTATTTAATTTTGATATTGAAATTTGGTACTTGGGAACTAAATGAAGGCTAATTGAATCCACTTCGTAGACGCCAATGTTTTGGGTTTGGCCGGCTTGAGTTTAGGCCAAGACCCATAATTTGTCAGAAGGTTCAGATCACTAACACATATAAGATAATAATGAACATTTTAGTTGATTGACACTACACAAGATTAAATTTCCATAACTGCTTTCATTCAACATTATTCCAAATACTTCTCACTCAAGTCCGGCGAGGTTTAAAAGTATTGAAATATCAATGAGATATTGGATTGCAGATTTACGGGTTGTAACGTTAAACGATATTCATGGACAGTCTAAGCTTATTAGCCATAAGGCTATTTATTAGCCTTGTTAGATTAGCTATTATCGATTAGTCTAGGTTCTGATAACCTCCAGTTAATATAAGAAATAGTGACTATAATACTAAATGATACTCAAAATCAGCTTTGTGGCTGAGATGTCACACTCTCACGGACACTGGCTTCCCAATGTCAATCGGACGTCCAGCAGAGTTTTGGTAGGGGTCATTGGTGTTCTTCTACGTCGAAGTGAGAGAGCGATCATTGTCTCTTGTGGTTTTTTATACCATGTGACCAAAGGAGCCACAAGGATTAAGCCCTCGTGCATCATGCTTGTACAATACGCTACCTCTGATGTTGGCCTCTTGGTAACAAGGTTTTGGTTCTCTGGGGGAGGTGGAGTCAAGAAGACATGTCTGGACATGTCTTGACTTAAGGTTCCTAGCCTGTATACTGTCCATGAGTTAATTATCTTGACCTAGCTTTATTCCTTTATTTTTTCCTCTAACCAAATCCCTACTTTAATGTTCCTCCCATCTCTTAGGGTTTCATTACTGCTAGCTGCTATATGCTGTGCGCTTCCTTTTTATTTAACGAATAATAGCTCAGTAATCTTGTGCTTGAGTTGGAATATAATGCTGAGTTATACCTCAGTTATGCATTGTAATCTATTAACACTGGTCCTGGACTCGACTTCAAAACGACGAATGATGAAAACACTCTAAGATATAGGGGCTGAATCCCAGCGCTTGTGGATCAGTTGTTGCAGAGCTCCCTTAACGTGGCTCAAAAGTGCCTCCACAAATTTACCTGGCAGCTTCTGGCATTGTCTTCTTGGTTGATGCCATCAGTTTTCAACCGGTAACCACTACTACAAATTAAATGGTCACGAAGCGGAAAGAGTCACACAATGAAAGCTAGAAGTTTCCTGCATTTATTCTGACGACCAGAACAATTTTAGATACAGATGGCACGAATTACAGTTCCTCTAATATATAGCAGCATTAAACTTTAAATCATGAACAATTCAAACATCACAAGTGTGCCACTAGTTGAAGCTAAATTCGTATCCCAATATTTCACAAAGTTCCTTTATTTTACGTCCAACTAAAATTAGTCCGACTGTATTTCTAGCATTATCATTATTCAGAATTTGAAAGGTTTCAAACTTGACAGTCATGTGGCCTCACTCTCCTTCCAAGACGGTATTAAGAGTCCCGTGAGATTTAAACTACATTTGTAACAAGCTCACATAAACAATCCATGCTGGATCGTTTCTTTACATACCTATGGTCCTCTACTTAGTAGAATTCCTAACACGCGACTTCATATCAGTCTCCTATAGTGAGCTGGCCCGCGCCATGATGTGCAGATCATTCTCCCATCAGATCAGATATTCATATTGTTCCACAATCCATACAGAAAGTGAAAGAAACCAGCACTTAAGCTTGCTATATATACTAAGAAAGTGGCTCCAGCGAACCTCCGCGTGGACTGCTTCAAGACCAACTGAGCATGAACACATGGTTAAGCCAAGTTGAGCAAAATTCACGCCTTCCTGCGTGTGACATCATGTGGTGCTCTCCTACAAGTCCACTCTACGAATGCTTCCATATTTAGGAGCTTGCTCCGCCCACCTGCCACTTAAAACAGATATCTCCATAATGCTAAATGACTATTATTTTTTGATTGCGTCGTAGAATGTTGTAACTCGGTACAAACCTTTATATTTCATACACATTAGAATCCAGTGATTGTTGCACTAATAAAATATAAACATCAGCTAAATACACATAAAAATAGCGAGCGAGGACTTATTCCTAAAACGATGGTCATAACCACAGCAATATCCGTTGCTTGAATTTAATGTGATATTCAAATGAGATTTTTAAATTTCCAACAACTGTTAATACAGCGGTACACTGTTTCTAGAAATCCCAGAGAACAAATGTGTAAACATAGATTAACATAAAAGCATAGACCATTGCCTTTAAACTTTAAATTCAAATTTACCCATATTTTACTGGAGATTGTTTACCTTAATCGAACCAGAATGTAAATTAGATTAAACATGCATTAAGGGTATTTTAATACACATAGCCTTTTTCAGTCAAGAATAGACCGGAATAGACAAGAATAGACCGGAGCCCTTGCCAATTTTTTAAATATTCAGTGTAAGGTTCAATTTTCTCATACTGAATAGAGTGAGGGGTGGGTGGGAATAGCTATTTATACGGCATTTGTCTTGCAGTGAACATGTAATAAAGACTACTCTTCCATAATGCCCAAATTCAATGGGTCAACCTACATCGTCAGCAAAAAAAAATATTGATGAATTAAAACGAATCTGTTTGCAAGGGGAAATAATGCAACCTATTAAATTATAAGCTGAAAATTTCACCAATTTCACTTTGAATAGGGATAATAACTGAACTGCAGTAGTTCATTATATTGTGGTTGAATAATATCAGTATACACATAAATACTTTGTACTATAATTTTAGTTATTTCTTTAACTGGTGTTTTTGGTTTCTGTGGTGCATTCTTCTTTGTCTGGCAATGAACCATTCAAAAGAGACAAAACAGAAACGACCTGCTGATCTTGGACTAAGATATAAGACCGCCAAAAGGTTGATTTATAGTGACAACTGTGACACAGGGGTAGGAGTTTGTTTCCAAAATGTAACGTGATAATCTTGCATCACCTTTTTGTCATTCACATCACTTTAATTTTTTGACGTGTTATTTAGGAAAATAATAGTTCAGAGGAAATTCCATTATACACGCAGAAACCCTTTAAGATATCAGAACATTTTATTACTATAACACAACTAGTGATCGACCAGTGCCAATATTTACAGTTGAACGTGACAGCAGAAGTTGTGGAAACGCCATGAGTGTATGAACATTCAGCACAGGGCATTTCCTGCGCCTATTGTTTATACACTCCTGGTATTTTCACAACTTGGGAATGGCGACTACTGAGCACGGAGGAGCTACTTTCCATGTACCGCCATATGGAAGAATGGGCAATTACGTGAGAATCTGCGATGGAAGGACCAGCTATGACAAAGTTTATAGTGGTCTAGAAGAAGTCAGGAGCACCCGAGACGTTATTTGGGACGTCAAGAGGACCCAGAGTGCTTCCCAAAGTGACATGAAGGGTAAATATGCTTCTGTCGCCATACATTTAGGGAGTGGTGTGCATACTACCTTTGTAGAATTCTGCTAACAGTAGCTTAGTTTTCAAATGTTGTTATCCTGATTATGTTTTAATTAGTTTGCGTGATGAGAGTGATATTGAAAATTTTAAAACTATCTGTTAAATGCTCTCAAACTCTAGAATTTAGCTAGGTAGGAGTAGTGTTGAACGTGAAAATCTACATACATTAGGGAGTGCTATTAGATACAGTCAAATACAGGATAGGGCTACTACAAAGCGCGCAAGTGCATTACAGACCTTGGATCAGGTGTCCGGCATGACACAGGTCAGCTCTGAATCAAGCGAAGTATTGAGCCAACTTTTTGATCCAGTGTACGGGGTCACAGGCACAGGCCAACGTAAAGAAACACATTTTACCAAATCCTAAATTTAAAAGAAAAATAGGCACAAAGGCTACTAGAAAGTGAGAAGAGGCCTTAATACGGGCAGCAAGGATTGGCAAGTGCAAGCAGGAGTTGCATACGGAATGATGAAGTATGTGTACATGTCTAATACACATAACACCAAGAGAACAGTAGTCATGACAGACCTCCTTAGTGGCTATCAGGAGATATACTATGTTGTGGAAGCTTTACTGGACAGCGGCAATACATTCTGCATCATTTCTGAGGACCTGGCTACAACCATGTAAAAAGATGGACACAAGATGCAAGGTTATATTCATCCTCGTAAATACACAAATGCCAGGGAAAGGATGCATCCTATCTACATTGAGATGGGGTGATAGACAACAAACCAAGAGGCCTTTCTTAATTTTACCACACGCAATTGATAATATTATCGTCAGCAGAAACTTTTTATAGCCACACAGGGGCCACGCTCGACATCCACAGTAGAGGTTAGCGCGAGCTGCAAGGGAAACCAACACCTTTTGTCAAGACGGGTACAAAACACAAGTTAACAACAGCGGTGGACAAAAACAGTGAACAAGATAAACAAGACTTGAGACTAATCAATGAACATGTCACTAGAGCACAGTGTTCAATAAAGTAGAAAGTCAAATTGTTGTAATGTGTCAAGAAACATACTAATGTGCTGACATTTCATTTGGGCTGGACTGTAATACACAAATGTAAGGAAGAGCATCAGTCAGATACAAAACCTATATGTCTGCCATGCAGAGCCATTAAATTCAGAGCAAGGTAGATAACTGAAGCACTGCTGGTCGAGTGGTTAGCAAATGACGTCATCAAGCCACCAACTCCCCCAGTCTGCATCGCCTATGCTCTCCCGCAAAAAGGGAGGAGCCCCGGGTGAAAAACATTGTTACATGGATTACAGGTAAATTAATAAATACTGTGCTAAAGATGTGATGCCTTGCAACAGGATCAACCAAATCTTAGCAGGGCTTGGCTTGGCTAACTATTTTAGTATCTTGGATTTGAGAGGAGGATTCTTACAAATTAAATTGAACAAGGAATGCAAGACCATCGGAGCCTTTCCAAATTTTCGCGGACAATTTAAATTCAGAATCCTTTCTTTTGGCCTAAACAACTCTCCAAGCCAATTTTAGAGGAATGTTATAACTTGCCCTACGATGCCTTGGTGCATCGCCTACATGGACGACATAATTGTGTTAGCAACACTTTTGAAAAAATTTGCAATGCGAACAAGAAATTTGGCAGAGCCTGGCTGACTGTAAATTTGAAAAAAGTTACAACAGTGAGCTTCAGAGGTAAAATACCTTGGCCATTTCGTCAGGCCTTCTCAGTTGTATCCCGAGCTTCAATCATCAGAACTATTCAGAAATGTTCCGACCTTAAAACATTAAAAGAATTCAGGAGATTACTAAGAACATTTGGACTTTTCCAGCGGTTCATTTGTGACGACTACATTATTGCTGTACGTTATTCAAGCTACTTAAGAATAACAGGTAATGGATGTAAGAGTGTACAGATGCTGTGAAGAAACCGTAGAGTGCACTTATGGTAGCCGCTCTGAGAATACCGGACTTATCTAAGCCCTTCACCATAATCACAGACTGGAGTACTTCCAGAATTTTGGCAATATTATGCCAGCACCAGGAAAACAGAGTATTGAAATCTGTGAGTTTTGCTGGCAGAAGATTGAGCCAATCAGAAACTAATTATGGAGGCAACACAGCAGTCAATGCAATTAGTCACATGAAAAGACACAGAAAAGAAAAGACACAAATGTAACAGTGATCACTGACAACACCAGCATGCAAGTGGCAGCCCCAATACGCAGATTTGATATTGGCAAATTGGAACAGAACATTTGATGCAACATACTCGACAGCAATAAACACAGTAAATGACAACTTGGCATGGGATGTGCAGAAAGCAAAAACTCGCGGTTGAAGGAAGTGGAAACAAGCTCGTTCAATTTTTCAAGCTTCAATATTATTGAACAAGCACAGCAGGAGGACAAGTGGAAAAACCGCCAGATCTTCAGGTTGGGAGAGGTGTACGCACCTTGGAATTGACACGGCAGAAGTTGACACTCAACACAATTGTGTATCATGTTTATGTCCCGCCCCTACTTCAAGAAGAAACCATTGCTGCCATGCATTCAGCTGGCCACAGCAGCCATTTTGGAAATTTTAACAATGTAAAGCTACAACCAGATGTGATTTAGCATAAAATGAGGGACAACTGTAACTCTCTACATCAAAACTTGTGAAATGTGTCAGATGTGTATAGGGCAAAACACTCGGTCAGAGGTTTTATGGAAGTATTGCAACCAGTGGAGGTGCCATTTGCCAAGATGGTGGCAGATATTGTCAGACCATTATACCATAACGAGCTCACATCATAAATTCATAATCATTCTATTGGACAAACGTTCAGTGTGGACAAAAAGAACTGTATCCAATGAGACATTCCAAATCTAAACGAGTCGGCGTATATGCGAGAGCTGTGTTCATGTGATGGGGTAGCCCAAAGCAGATTCTGATGCGCGGAAACCTTTTCCGCTCAATAGCTTGTTAGACCTTAATGCTAGAGCTTGGAGTTAAGGCCAACTATACGATTCCTGACAGTCCTAAGACGGACCAGGTCGAGAGAATGAATAGGTAAATCAGCTCATGTTATGAATGTATGCACTTATAAACTAAAGAATGGAATCTGCATGCGGACAAGATCACATTTGCTTTGCTTAACTGCATGAACGGGGCATCAGGCTACTCGGCAGCACATATTGTGTTGGGTGTTCAGTGCAACCACCATGGTTGACTGAAACGTATGACCTACGCCACGTTGACAATGTTAAAATAAATCCTGTGGGTTGTGGCTGTCATGCGTTTATAATTAGAAAAAGAACATATCTTTTGTAAAAGTCCAAACCCACAACAGATGCCATCTATGGGCGAGGTTTAGCAAAGAGTAATGGAAACATTCAGTAAGATCCACAAGACAGCTACTGACAACTTAGCAAAATCTCACTATCAATATATAAAGTAAGTACTATGACACAGGACGTTCACTCTCTGAATTCAGGGAAGACGAATGGGTGGTTAGGAGAAACCGCGTCATTAGTTCAGCTAAGAAGGGCGTATCAAAATCAATGCAACCGTAATTTTCTGGCCCTTTTATTGTACTAAAATGTAATGCAACCAACACATATATGTTACGCCAAGTACATAACGGATCTTTTATTCAATCAATATCATCGACCTCAAACCCTACTACACGAAGGAAGACAACGGCTAATAATTAGCCAACCTAAATATGCACCACCACCTCAGAACACAGCAAATGAGCAGTGAACAATGCAACAAATGGGAGCAGCATAGCAGCATCCGTGCCTGATCAACGTGAGAATGTGATCTGCAATCAGGATGCCAAAACGGACTCAACGACGGCTATAACATCCAAACCATTAACCAAATGGAGAAGGGAAGGGGGTTCATCAGACCCACCCCACCCCCAAAATGATACAAAATGCTAAAATGCTATCAACTATGAAGAGGTGATGAACATGCAACGTTTGAATCCCGCTCGTAGGGATGCGCAGATCTACAGGGAAATCAAGACAGGCCACCACAAACTGTTTGTGACACAATTTCACGAACTCGTAGAGCCGTATTCTACCTACGGACACGAAGGACGTAGCTCAAGGAGGGAATAAAATATCTGTGGCAACTAGGAACAGAATGAGACGAAAATCCCCTTTTTCAACTGAGCAATCACGTTGAAATTTGCTACCCACATTTATTTTTTAGCCCAACGAGTGCACATTTTATAAGAGCTGTTCTTAGCTGCAGAAAAGTGAACGTCAATAAACCGTTTAGGTTTTACAAAGTGTGAAATACATAAACTCTCAAGGAGTACACGTTTCTTTAGTGAAAACTAGTTCATTTGAATTCAGTAATAATAATAACTAGTTATGCCCTGGCGTAACATACGCTGGGTAGCTGATTCCCGCCGATTCAACTTGGCTCTAATAGTCAGCCGAGTAATTGTTTATAATTGTTAGAGCGCACATCCATTTCATTGTCGGCCACTCACTTATCATTTCCAATTATCACATCATTCAACACAACACTCCCCAACTGTAATTTGGTATTTACAATGTTAATTCAATTTTCCTGTTCAATAATTTTTCATATATACATTTAATGTATGTTTAACACATTTATTACATTTAATACATTTAGTATACACTTAATTACAGAAATAAAATATTTACTTTGCTCTTCACCTCAGTTTATATGTCATGGTATAAGCTTCATTAGCTTTGGCTTAAAAATATTTCATTTTTTAAGTTGAATTTCAATTCGTTTATTGTATTATAGTTCATTAATCTTTCTGGTATTTTATTAAAGATATCTGGAACATACCAATTTTTGTTTCGTTTTCCATACACATTGTTCCATTGTGGCATCTCATATTTTAATGTAGTTAATCTTAATCTATTTCCTCTTTTTTTATGTATATTTGTGAAATAGTTTTTTGTAATTATTATATAGTTTCATAATTCTATTATGTTCATAATTTTCATTTCTTTATGTATTTCTTTTGTTTTTACTTTTCCGTATCCAAATAATACCTTAACTATTTTATTTTGTATTTTTTGTAATTCAATTAAATAATCTGTCGCAAATCCGTAAATTTCTATACCATATCTTAAAATACTTTCAATCCATGCACCATATATTATTTTTTTATTTTTTTTTATCCAACATTTTCCAATAACGTATATTCTTGGTAAAATTTGTCTAAGTTTTTGTCTTATTAACAGTATGTGTACTTTGAAATTCCAGTTTACATCTATTTCCATTCCTAAATATTTTGTTGTATCTTTTAATTCTAATTCTACACATTCTTTCTTGCATTTCTTACTTTTATTATCATAATATAATCTTTCACAATTTCCATAATGTTTTATAATTTTAATTTCTTTATTTTTTTTTTCATTTTTGGAACTGTGATGTTCATTTGTACTGTTTTCTCCCTACTAATGAATAATTCATTTTCAATAAACCAGTCGTTCAATCTGTTAAAATCATCTTGTAAATTATTTATCATTTCTTCATATTTAAGGTTTATTGATATTATTATAGCGTCATCAGCAAAACGAAAAATTTCTGTCTTTTCAATATTCTCTGATATATCATTTGTATAAATCAAAAAAAGCAATGGTCCCAAAACTGAACCTTGTGGTACCTTTTGTAATAACTACTCTCTTCTTTTATTTTTCATAACATTTTCCTGTAGCTTAGATAACTTTTAATAATATTATAAATTTTTCTCTAAGTCCTATTTTTTCACATTTCTTTAATAAAATTTCCGTATCAAAAGTACCAAATGCCTTCTGTAGATCGACTAAAACAGTACCCACATATTTTCTTTCATTCAATGCCTTAGTTATTATTTCATTTATTTCAACTAACAATTCAGTTGTTCCCTTTTTTCTTGTATATCCAAACTGTACTTTTGTTAAAATATTTATTTTTTCAACATATATACAGATACACATATATAGATAATAACAATAATAATAATTTATTGCATGAAAAATACTCGAAGTTTGAATCAACAAACTTGTATGAGTAGCAACAATAAATGTACACATTTTATACAACACAATTGCAATGAAAATCCATAATACATTTTAATAACACACTAAATCGACGAGTACCTTTAATAATCTTTAAAATTTATAATTTGTATATTTTAACTAATTCAATCATTAGGTTTTGTTTCAATTCAGTTTTGGACTGATGCTTTAATATTTTCTTATCTACTTCATTATGTTTATTCGATGTATTCGATATTTATTTTGATATTTATTCGATATTTATTCGACATTCATATTTCTTGTTCCATATGTATTGTTCCATTGTGGTATCTTACATTTCTGTGATGTTGTTCTCAAATTATTACTTTTTGTTTCATAATATTTTACAGTTATTATGATAATAGCGTTTTACACTTATATAATCCCTTAAATCTGTTATTTTTAAAATATTATGTTTATGTATATTTCATTAGTTCTTTGATTATTCCAGAACAGGACCTTAACTGCCTTTTTTTGTACTTTTTGAAGTCTTTGTATCAAATAATCCTCTGCAAAACCATAAATTTCAATTCCGTCGCCTAAAATACTACTTATCCATGCTTTATATACAGTGGTGTAGTCATGCAGGAACGCACAGGAGTGGCGCTTTCACACTTTTTTTCCTGAGGGAGCGCCTCTCCATCACTTTTTTTTCCTGGTGGGCCGGCCTCCGCCATTCGTTCGTACTTTTTCAGCGCCGCAACATCTGTATTGTTGGCGGAACAATCAGCCTTCAACAATTCATGAGGACGTGCTCTCTATGAGTCTGTGTTGTTACACATTATCTCAGCTTCTCCTGCCTTGCTTGCTGTAATCAACGAAGTGAATATATTGCTTTAAGCTGTAATCAATCAGAAATATGTGCGGTGCGCCAGTCCTCGCACATATTTCTGATTGATTACAGCTTAAAGGAATATATTCACTTCGTTGATTACAGTAAGCAAGGCAGCTAGACGTTCGCCACGCTGGTTCACTTGGTTCCACTCTTCCACACCTCACCCTCGCCACCGCTGCTTCATAGTGTACGTTAGCAATTAATTGCTGCGAAAAATATACTAATGATAATAATGCATGGATTCTGCTGAGACCTGAACAATAAACTGTAGGAAATTACCATTTAATTTTGACAGAGCAACGGAGCATTCACAAATGACGTAGGGGGAAGGGTTTTGCCAATATGTTACCATTATGTTATGTTGGGGGACGGGGGAGTACAACAAGGTGTTACGTAACAAACTAATTTTCGCTAAATTATTCTGGCTAACAATTTCCTAACTTCTGTTTGCAACGTAAATTACTTTTTTTTTAATTACTGTTCATTACGCCCTCTAGCTACTAAGGAGAGCTTGTAAATACGAATTCTTAAAATAAAAATTGGATACAATTGGTGGGGGTAAGGGGGTAAGAAAATGTTACCTATTTTCAGGTGGGGGCTATGCCAAGTGTTACACTGGTGTTACTAATGGGGATGAGGGGGTATAACTTCCTAGAAAATAAAGTGTGGGATCTTAAAAAAAACGTCCTGTTTTCTAACTTTCTAGAAAAAATTAAGCATTGCTATTTGGGAGCCCCGCAAACCCCCCCTCCCCCATTCATCTGGGCTATATTCGCTAAGTCTGCCACTACAGCGCCTCTACTTTTATTTTTATCACTACACCACTGTTCATATAGATTTTTTTTTAACTTTTATTAGATAAAATGTATTTAACATTATATAACTTTGCTATGATCTTTCTAAGTTTTGTTATTATTCTTACAAGTTATAATGCAAGTCAATTTCTAATCCTAAATATTTTGTTACAATTTTAGTTTCAATTTCTTTGCAGGTTTCATTACAATTAATATCACTTATTCCAGACTTAATTTTTTTACACTGTTCAGAGATGTGTTATTATTTTTGCCTTTTATTTATTTTTCATTTTTGGTACTGTTATTTCAAGGTATGACGTTTTTTCTTCACTAATATAAAGTTTGTTTTCCATTAATCATGTCAAAGTTCTTTTGTAAGGTACTGATCATATCAGTATAATTTTTATTTATTGAAATTCAGATTGCATCATCTGCAAACACACAAACTTTAGATTTTTTAAACAAATTTATCAATAACATTTACATATATTAAGAAAAGGAGTGGTCCCAAGACTGATCCTTGTGGTACTCCATATGTGATATTTGTATAACTGCTGTAGTTTTCCTTTATCTTAACTGTTGATTTTCAATTTGTTAGATAGCATTTTATTAATTTGTAATTTTTCCATGCAGACCAATGTTTTCACACTCTTCAGTAATATTGTTGGATCAAAAGAGTCAAACGCTTTTTCCAAGTCAAGTAAGACGACAGTACCTACCTATATTTTTTCCCATCTGGAGCCTTTGTTATTGTTTCATTTAATTATATTAATAGATCAGATGTGCCTATATTTTTAGTGTATCCAAATTGTATATTATTTAATAATTTAAACTTTTCAATGTATTCAGTTATTGTTTTTAAAGAATCTTCCGATTATTTTATCAATAATAGGTAATAAAGAGATTGGTCTATAATTATTTAAGTTATTTGCTTCACCTTTTATAGAAATTGGTCTCAGCACTTGAATTTTTAATTGATCTCGCCATATTTCTTTTTCATTCATCCTATTTATCAGTTTACAAATAAAAATTGCTGCATTTTCTTCTGGTTTATTAAAATTTTCTGTATTAAATCCATCCATGCCTGTTGCCCTTGTATTTTTAAGATGCTTTATTATATGTCTAATTTCTGTTATTGATGGATTTTGTACAAAAAAGGTTTTATTATTTACGTTTACAATTTTTCTTTTAATCTTTTTTAGTTTGGTTTTATTGCGATACACCTCTTTATAGTTCTTTATACCACGGCTGTGACGTAACGCTAATTCAACGCTACGCTAAATTTCCGTGGGTTAAATCCCGTTAACCGTGACCGGAGGTGTGAGTCATCGCAAAAAGTGTGGGTTATCAAGTTAACCAACACTTTTGCCGATAAACCACACTTTTGACACTTCCGAATCACGCGACCGAGAACGCACACACTAACAACCAAATACAGCGTGCAAAAAAACAGTAACGCAATAAAAACGTACAAAACGAATTACTTAAAAGGAATGAAATCGTATACCTGCAAACTCTCACATGTCTGGCCCATGGCTAAGCTTATTCAGTCCGCATTAACTCCCCCCCCCCTCCCTAAACTAAAATGGAATGACCTTCATTCATTCCGACACCCTATTACCGTATTTTTTAAACAATTCTCAAACTACAAACGCACAAAATGAATTACATACCTTCCCAGAATGTCTCAGCTTTATCCCTGCAATCTCACATATCGAATATTAGCTCCAAACACGATTAACGCTTCGATAAACACGAGGAGGTTCCAGCATAAACTCAGCTTGTATTGCTAACCGACGGTTCTGTAGAACCCCCCCCCCCACTCCCTCTACAAAGTTTGAGCGAAAGGACTCGTCCATTTATCACACACTTCTCCCTCCACAAACTAAAATGGTATGACCTTCATTCAAATCGAGGATACTGATGGTCAACGTTTTCTTGAAGAAATTTTCACAAAACACAAACACGATTTAATACGAGTTGGCTTGACGTCCCAACCGTGATATAAAACAGTTATAGGTTAGAAGCGAGAGGTTATCGATTTTTAACCCACGGATGCGATTATTGTCCCTGCTCTCGTATGCAAATGTCTCGGGCTTCGCCCTCCACCTTTTCATACTCACGCAGGGCCAATAATTGCAGCCGTGGGTTAAAAATCGATAATCTCTCGCTTCTAAACAATAACTATTACTTATTTTTGGTTCACGTTTTTTCCCTTAACTTTGGTATTTGCTTTACAAAAGTATCATTAAATTCATTTGCAAGTTGTGGTATATTTGTTTCCTTAAAAACTCACACTTTTCTGATCAATATTTTGTTTTATCTTTTGTTTCCCATTTATTTCATCAATAATATTGCATACTGTTTTACCATTATTGGTTTCCTCTATTTAACCTCTATAATACTCTTGTTTACATTTGTTAATTTTTTTCACAATTTCATTTTTCAAAGCTCTGTATTCTCGCAATAGCTGTGGATATATGTTTTTATTTT
>JAHWFP010089104.1:5472-78923 GCA_023313725.1 Lithobius niger
CAACCTCGAAAACTGAAGCAGTGAAACGAATAAGAAATAACCAGAAATTACACTTTTTCCAGGAAAAGTAAGCTACCACTTTAAAGCATTCCTCAATATGGACGTTTGAATCAGCAAACTGACCTCGTTTACATGAAACCAACACCCTGGCTAACGAACCCTAATTTAATCCAGACTAACTTTAATAATAAAATAAAGTAACTGACTGATTGTGTGCTACTTTGATTAGTTGTAAGTTTTAAAACAGCTATTTACTCCTGGTTCTGTTAGAGCAAAGAGCGAGGAGCACCGTGCAGTTTGTGCGTAACGATCAGTTCCCGATCGGCTTTGAACGTTAAACTTACTGTATATTCAGCATTAACATGGACAAAGGAAACATGTGCAACTGGGTGGAACTAATAGCAAACACATTTGGCATATCCATTACTTCGAGTAATATACGTTATTTGGAGTAAATATCCATCGTCCGAACCACCAGCAAATACACGGGTGAAGTTTAGTGAACATTGGCCAAACACTATACGGATTACGGAAGGATACAAAATGATCCATAGGGCATGAAAGGCTACAGATGGATACTAAAGGATATGTAAGGTACGAAAGGGTAAAAAAGAAAAGAGTATGTTGTGAATCGACAGGTTACAAAAGGATGCATATTGCACGAAAGGGTGAAATGGTCTACAGGACACGAAACGATCCTCAGGGTACCAAAGGGTCCATAACGACATGAAAGAGCATAAAAGCGTACAAAATGGTATAAAACATTACATGTGCAAATGTCATAGCAGTGGCGGCAGCCCGAACTTTGTTTAGTAAGAAATAGACCAGTAAGGCCTATAGCCCACGCCGGGTTTGGCTGTCTAAAAACAATTAAATTTAGACACCCTTCGCTTTGACACAGATCTCTACAAGGAATCAGATCTCTTCGTAAAGGAAGTTTGGACATAGGGAAGGCTAAAACTGGAGCTGCGTAAATCAGATTTACCGACTTAACAAATTTGCATGTTAAGTCTGCCGACTTATTTTACAACCACCTGTCCAATCGTACCTGTGTTGTTGCCTGGGAAATGTTGCTGTCTTGCACGTTTTTCTGTCTGTTTTTAATTACTTTTAAACCCTCTCAGAGTTGTTTATCGTCTCATTTTATGATCATCTGACAAACGATTTAGTTTCCCGGTAACCATGTTTCCAGGGATTTTTAATTTTGGATTTGATGTTTGTTAGGTGTAGCGTGGAGTCCCAAATTGAAAACTAATAGGTGAGTCAGAAGGCAGATGATTTTGTAAAAAAAAAAAAATCAATAAAATTACCGTAGGTTTTTTTGTTCAGCATTGAGGTTTGGCGAGGGATAGGCGGGTCTATAGTTTAGTTACAGTTTTACATTTTTCTGTCGATGATTGCACGTCTTTGAATGGCTAAATCATTGTGTTGTGCCAAGAAATGCCAATTATAACAGTTGTTTATATTAGTTGACCACTTAAGCGTTCTGAGATTATAGCTAAACCAAGGGAGTCAACCCGAAGGCATAAAGGTAGCAAACTTACCTTGAGATCAGAGGAATATGAAATCAGAACTAGCTAGCAGCCCAGATCACATAGCACAAAACGTAAATGTGAATAGCTGTGTACGTAAAATATAGCATATGGTACCTACCTGCATTGGTTTTTACAACCACAACTATCAGAATGATTTCATCTACAGCATTGTAAAATGTGGTCTTGTTATGATTGCGCTACTTTTTCAACGCTTAAGCAGATTCTTCTAGTTTTATACTGTAAACTGTACTTCGGGAAAAGTCATTGAGAATTCGTTCAAAACTTGCTCCTGAGAAGCCAGATAAGCCACTACAGTACCAGAAACTGCTTCAGATTCCTGTCACTTAATGTGCTTCCCTTATCTCCTATAGCTACTTTGGTTGGGTCCCCTCTGAACTAGTTGTACCGTAGCATCATATCAAAAGACCTACGCACTTGCTACGTTTTTAGATTCTACTAGATAATCATTCAGCCACAAATACTTAATGAAACTTGTGACAACGCTACCATCATTTAGATTACACATTACTAGTGTAGATCTATGGGTCCACACTGGCTCAAGCAAGAAATTTCTGTTAAGTATGTGTAACAGTTAATAATTGAAATGTTGAAGTTCTTGATATAGGTAATATCCCATTTGTTTATTAGAGTAGATTAGACTCTTATGCGAACGGTTTGTCTGTCTGTCTGTGTGTTCGCGCTATAGCGTTTTAACGAATTATCGGATTTCTGTCAAATTTTGCACACACATTCTATGGCACATTTCTAGGTATAAGTTCGAAAATCGGTCGAATCCATTGGGGAAATCCTCCGCTAGAAATAATCAAAGATTTTTGTTCGCAGCAAACGTACGAAGTTTGTTATTTTTTCTTCAGCCGACTGACGTCATCCATCCACGACCAATTACTGGGAACTGTATAGCCTTCGTCAGCGGCTGATGTTACCACCAACCAACCAATGACTGGCAACTTGCTATTATTATTATTATACAGATCACTGACGTAAGCACGCGGCCCACTGATCTCATACGTACGAACTAGATAACACACTTGTATAGTCATGTCGGCATGCGAAATTAGCCTAGACGTGGGCTACGTGTTTGGACAATCGTTCATGACTTTAATGCTTAGTACCTTTTTTTCGGAGGGGGAGGAGAAATATTTAAAACAACTTCTACTGTATGACGTTTGTTTTTTTGTTGTCAGGGGAGGGGAGGGGGAATTAAATTCATAAAACTACTTTTGGGCAATTACTGTGCTATCTAGATATTTCATTCTTATCAGTCGTGCGATGTGGCAACGTCGCAGTAGGATAAATGAAATGTGCAAAACGCCGGTTTGGAGGCCTCCCGTATCATAAAACTGCCAAACAGTGGTGAATATTTTTAATGTTGATTTAGTTCACTAGTGTTCTAATTAAACTTACAGTTTAAAATGAAACCAATAGAAGAATCGTAGTGGGCTCGTCTTTAATTGAGAGGTGTGTGCCGCCATGCCATTCTTCGCAGTTAATGATCAAAAGTTGGAAATGCAAACAATCACTGTTTTATGGTTGCATATGCATCATGGAACCGAGGCCAAGAAATCATTTGGCTGTTTGGATTGTATTCTTAGGAGGGTAATTATTCACACGTGTTAGAGAATTAGTAGCCATATCGATCGCTGTATTCGCAAGAGAAAACTAATCGACTCTCACTATAATTGGTTTAAACAGATTCATTCTTATTACCATCATCAGCCATGCCTCAATCAGTAACAATTAGAGAAAAAAACCGAATTCGTTTGATGCTTACGGTAAGGTTTAATTGATCCGATGTCAGAACAGCAAAGGAACACACATAAATTTTCCTGTAAGGGTTCAGATACGACAGTGTTGCTGTACTCTTCAGTTCATGTGAAACCTTACTGCTGCATTCAAACGTTTTTACCATTTTTACTTTTGCACATGATACATCAGCTAATGATTGACGCATTCTACTTGGCTAAACGACTTCACTGGCAAATGTTACAAAAAAACTACTTATCGTCTTAGTGTGCTTACCATAGCTGTACAGGTAATTCAGAGTTTGTGCGAGTCCTTGGTAACCTGATAATGTCCTGGAAAGTAATAATGAAATTTCATGCGTGGAAAAGTGCTTGAAAATCTTAAAAAATTATATATGTATCATTAGTAGGGTGATGAACAGAAAGTATTCGACGTGACTGACCAACACTGGAAAAATTCAGGCAAGAAAGTAGTCGAGTGTGTAGCTTACATTATTTTTCCTCTGTTGTGGCATGAAGATTTTTAAAATTTGGGCTCTGGCTTTAATTGTATTTTCGTGTATAATGGTTGGATACAGCATTAAGATTTCACGTGGACTAAACAGTGCTGCAACACTGCAGTAGCTGAAACCTTACAGGAAATTTATTTGTGTTCCTTTGCCCTTTTGACTTCAGATCAGTTAAACCTTACTATAAGAATCAAACGAGTTCGTTTTTGTTTTCTATTTCGTGCTACTTTGGTGTACCATGTAGTTTAGATTAACTTGTTTTAACGTTTTGCATCTTTATCAATTAACGGTTCACACAAACCAATACGGAAACGAACCCTTTACGTCTACGTCTTGTAGCTGGTGTTTGCTGATTGGTATTGTTGCATAATAACAATTTTTAAAACAAAGTAAAACAATCAATCTGGTCGTTTAGAGCATCCTAAACCTTGAACCACTTGACCAGTTAGAAAAGGCCTTATGGAAAGGGTACATCTACAGAGCAATACCGGTAAAATTAGCTAAGAACCAGTTTTATGGGACAAATAGTTGATCTGTTGAGAGCTTTGTAGAAACGTGTCGTGCAAACAAGAACAACAACAAGCAAAAAATAAAAATCACGATTCCAGAGTAAGTCCACATCTCCGATGTAACAAATCGGAAATTAATAAAAGTTCGGACACATGTTCAGCAAGTCTAACAAAGCAGAGAAAGAGAGCAGAGAAATTAATCATCGAAATTTCGGTTTTAACATGGGAAGTTGAGGTCAAACCTTCAGTAAACGCCGCCGCCTTTACTAATAACAGTTGAAGTGTACAACGAAAGCCACCAGTTTGTCAAATCAGAACCAAAAAACGGCACACACGCTAAGCTAGTATTAGGAAAGATCCAGAAAAACTAAAAGCGTTTCTTGAATGACACTTCAATCACAGTATAGGAAGAGAATTCCAAAGTTACTACTTATCGTCAGGTGATAAGATTTCTTCATCTTACATAGTTATGTAATTTAATTCAGTTGATTAAAAAAATAATTGCTTTAAATAAAAATTGTTTATTTTGTGAGTTTGCTCCAAATTTTTCCGAAAAAATATTTAGCCATAAAATGCTGTAGCCTGTAACCATAAAATACTGGCTCAGCTGGAGTCATCATCTGCTCAAAGGGAAAGCCGCAGGTTTGTGTGTTGGGGATGGGGATTCCCCTTCCTCACCTGAGAAAGAAGCAGCAATGCACGTTTGCTAGTGCATACTCTGAATCTGATGATAATGATACACGGTTTTTGCCTATGGTAATCAAGTTTGTAAATATCAGCGAAACATGAGAAATATCGTTGTAACTGTACTGTAGTGCTACTGCTGTATTTGACAGTGGTAACATGCACTTTGAATAATACTGCTGCTAGCCTACTGCCTACTATTAACTGGAGTAGTATGCAGTGCATTCTAGCCTGATTCCGAAGTGCCCCGTCGTTGTTCAAGCAGTAAAAACTTAACAACGAATGGTCCATTCATTCAACTTCTAGTAAAAGTTTTTCGTGTTCAGACGCCGGATAATGATGATTTATTCGGGCCATTGCCCTAAGCCGAACGCCCTGCTGCAGAGTCTAACTTATTCTAAGCTTTACCTATGACAAAATCCAAAGTTTTAAACGTAAATACTAGGATATTCCACGTGTCCACACTGCTACAATTTTAAACCATTCTATCAGACCACCTCCATGCCACTCTACGCACTGCACCCTATTCACTCTCCCTGTGCACTTCTATAATAATTGCAGTTTGTGTCATCATTATTCACAAGCTTGTTTCACCAACACTCCGCAGCATGTACTGGTTTGCTGTATCCTGTGTATAGTTCACTACCAACACACCACTGCACACTTCCCTAATTAGCTGTTGATAGCATCATTAATTTTCATTATGTACAGCCATGTTTCACCAACACTACACAGCCTGTATTGGTTTGCTGCTCGTTTCTGTGTCCAGAGCATTGTCCTAACTCGGTAGAACTCTTGGGATGTCCTGTAAGCAGACATTGTTGCTCGATCCCGAATGCTAGGGATCGGCCGATATGACTTTTTACCGATTAAGGGTAAACCGATCCGATCCGAACCGATACGATACCGATGTTGATGTCGATACCGATAATAATAATAAAAAAATCACGACTAAAAGTTTAAATTTCATACGAAAGAATGCAACTTCGGTTTCTGGTTTTGCATGGGTTCCAACTGTTTGAAAATGTCAAGTTTCAACTGTTGAGATTATCCAAAAAGTTCTGTACAGCAATAACAGCATTTTTACTTTTATTCCGACTTATGACTTCAGTACATTCATCTTCTCAGTTAGATTTTGGTTGTTATAAAACTTATAAAACTGTCACCTGCTACATTTTCATTACAAACTGAGCAAATAGCTTTGCTTTTCGCACTTGGATATTTTTCTTTTGCCACGCTTGGTGTCAGTTTTGCAGGGAAGACAGTTGCGTTTCTTAGCATAACAAATATCTGTATCGGAAGCCTTATAGTGGTCCGATACCGGATCGGCAAAAACACAGATAAATACAGATTATACCGATATCAATATCGGTCTATCCCTACCGAATGCCCCATCACCGTTCATGCAACGAAAACGCAAAGACGAATTACCCCTTCAAACAACTTCTCAAAATTGTTTAAGGGGTGTTTTACAGTAGACGTTTTGGAACAGTGTGATAAACAGTGTTGCTGGGGTAGTGACATTACTAAGGAATTTAATGTATATTCCTAAAGGATAATGACCGAAAACCGAGGAGATTACAAAACAAGGGCAAACCAGCGGGCATTGTTTTATAGTGTCCCGAGGTTTTCGTTTATTATCCGTTATAATGCTCATTGATCCTACAGGTACGCGGACACATAGGCACCGGACACATAGGCACCCAAATTTAGGCACTCGGACAAATAGGCACCAGGACACGTAGGCACCAGGACAAATAGACACCGGACAAACCGACATCCAACCATCCGACATAGAAAAACAGTCGGGCCGCTGCAACAGAAAATTTATTCTTGGCAATGTGGTTGCACGTGCAACAATGTCGATAGCACCGATTTAGTCTTATTCATTCGAAATTAAGAAATTGTTTTGGGATTGATAAAGCGGCCAAGTTAATGATACGCTTTAAAAGTACGACGAATCCCTAGCCTTACCCTGAGTCAAGGAACATGCTAGTTCACATTGTCATACCTCATTGTTAGAAAGTTATTATTTAATCTATCAGTCATTGTTAAATTGTCAGCCACTGGCCCTACGTGCAGTGTAGTTTCTGCCATCAATCTGGCCGCTTCTAATTTTTAGTTGATTTGTTCCCTGTCTTTTTTATGTTGATTTGGTGTAGTTTTGTTTGTGACGTTGGTGACCTTTTAGGTTAATGCTCCTAATAAACCAAAGCTTGGCTGGCTATGGTGCAACAACAACCGGGCGTGGTACATTATCTGAAGCCATGGATTCACCGTTTTCGCGAATTTGACGATGGTGAGTAAACAAATATGCGGCCAATAAAACTGCTTAGAATTTGTTGAAATAGGCGGTTTTTGTGCCATAATATCAGGATTAGCTGATTCTCAATAAAGTGTGTCGTCTGTTTCCGGGGAAAGGGGGGGGGGGGTATAAAGATCGTTGATTTTCCGGTTTTTCGTAACGGAAGTAAAACTGATAAAACCTTCTGCCATCGAAATGAAATAATCAGATTGAAAACCAAAATTGGTAAAAGGGGCTGCCAAGTCAGAATGGTTCAGCCCTTCAAAGGAGTGATATCAATATCAACAGACCAATACATTCACCAAGTTAATCGCACCTACTAATAGTTTGAAACAATGGTAGCAATGTTCAAGTTTTCATTTAACGTCCAAAGTATTACTCAATGAGATTAACTTGGTGAATGTTTTGGTCTGTTCATATCACTCCTCTGCAGCTCAGAAACATTCTGAGCTTGGCCGGCCCTTTTATCAGTTTTGGTTTTTAATGTGATTGTGATATCACTTATTATCATGTACTTAGTAGTGGTGCTTACCAAATTCTCATCCAAATATTTCGGCTACTTTGTTAGCAAAGAGCGAAAAGAAATTATACTGCTATGTATTTTACGTAATTTTTAGTTTGTTTTGAGGTTTTGCGTGTTTTTCCCTGAACTTCTCGCGTCCCTGTCAGTCCCCAATATGCTTCCTTCCCTTCCCCTTTCATTCTCAGCTACGCTATAGTAGAAATAGTCCATGCGTTTTGAATTGCGCACTTGCAAGTGAAGAGAGGTAGGAGAGGAAGGTGAAAAGGGGAAAGACTTTGAAATATAAACATGTTGCAACATATTATTTTTTCTTTTGTTTATGATTATGTATGCCTTTCCTTTCCTAGTAAACTAAATTAAAATTTACTTTGGTATTTATTGAAGAATGGACTTTTTGGTAGGGTGGTAGGGGCATTGAAAAAATTGTTTTTGAACGAATATTAGAATATAAAATTTTTTTTTTACGAATATCTACATAATAAGGTCGTTGAAATAGTATAAGTAAACAATCACTTGAATCGCTTTTCATTCTTCGTGCACGTGTTATGTCTTTGCTACGGTGCTTAGCAATTTCTTCTAAAACGTTGGTTGTTGATGGGTAAAATGAAAGTACCCGTGTTTCAGCTAAAGGCATATAGTTTCGAATCAAACTAAGCCACGAAATTGGCCTCGAAATTGGCACCTAAACACGATGGAATGGCTTACTTATTTCATAAATGCGGGCTTTCAGAGCTGAGCTGAATTGTTTCCAACTGCACACCAACAATTACTGCGGCAACAATTACTGCGGAGCACGAGGTTTATCATTGCTATATTGCAGAGTGGCCGGCAACAATAACACCTGTCGAAATGAAAAAAACAACAACAATAATGAGGCATTATTTTGCCGAGCGATCTGTTTTCTGCCTTTCCCAGAATACAAAAATGTCAAAGCAGCCAGGTTAAAGATTTCAACACCACCCGTCCGTACAACGGACTTCAGCAAGCAATACAACATTATTAGCCAGCGCAATTTTTGTTTCACAAAACGATGCTGGAAAATGCATCGACGTGCCAATTTTTAAAACGGTGTATCCACTGACATGCCTCACGGGATGCGCTGATTGAGTGAGCGAAGCCAACGAAAATCAGCGTTTGTTACCCAGTGCGCACAAAAAATGTATTGAACAAACTTAATTCGATGAAAGCGTTTGTCGGCCAGTGAGCACAAAATTTCGATTGAAGAAACTTAATTCGGTGAAACATGGACATACACATGAGCAATCAAACCGTGCCAATGTTGCAAACGGTGGATCCAAGACCAGCCGTGCGTATAGCACGGGCTTCCTCTATAGTTGGTATACTATTTTTCCTTATTCTTCCGACCTTTCACTGCATTCACTGCTCCTTTCTTACGGACGGAGCTTAGTACTGCAGAGCAACAATAATGCTGTCCATGCATAACTGCCGCATGGGCATTTCTTATAAGCAAGCTACACGTTTATAAAAAATGCATAAAAATGAAAGTGAACTTTATATTTTCGTGAAACCAGCAGTACACATTTGAAAAATACCTTTAATTATTAGTCTGTAGCAGGGTTACAGAACACTGTTAAGTACTTTTGATTGCGTCTAAAACGTTATTGATTTTATTTATGTCTTTATATTACTACTTTTACTTTCTTTTCCTTTTACTCTTGGTGGGGTGTCAGCGATTTTCAATCCTTCCCTATCCAGTCACATATATGTTTGTGACAAAGTTACAAATTACATGAAAAGAAAGCGAAACAGCAGGCAACTGGGACAAATACGCTATCAAAAACGCATAATAAAACAAACAAAAATGGCACACTGACTTAAAATAACTGATAAACCCACTAACTAGGCATTATCAAAGTAGTGATAGGCTATTAGAATAAACATGCCTCTCACCAAGTTTTCTACAAGATGAACCAAGCTAATCCATGTACTGACCAGAAAGTGTGTCCCTTAAAAAGATGTGATATCACCCCCACCAACGAACAACAGCCAAGATAATCCCATCGACTGTTACTTCAGACGTTTAGAAAAATTGAACCATTGCTACCGATAAAAGCAATGGCCAGGTTTTTTTTTCATTTAACCTTTGAATTGATCTAATAGTCGGTGGTAATGAAGGGCAGATCTAGGGATGGGCCGAGGGGGCTGTGGGTCCCTACATGGCAAATAAACTTGGAAAAACTGCCGAAATTGGAGAAAAAATGCAGTTAAATTAAAACAAAAATACACGAAAACGTAGAAAATCATCCTGCGGCCCCCACCAAGAATTGTTTCTGGATCTGCCCATGGTGGGATCAGCTTGGTGGATGTTCGTTGGGGGGTTGATGATAGCACTTTCTAATGAAACATCAGTACGTGGATTAGCTTGGTGGTAGCTATTTTTATTCTCTTATCTCGACTTTGATTCCCTGAAACCTGATGGGTTCTTTCACGCTTGTGGGATTTGTTTCTGATATGATTGACACAAGAGTTCAAGATTGTTAAATGTTCAATTGTTTATTAAGTAAATGAGGTCCTGTTTTATACTTGTCTGCATAATAAACTGAAACTTAGCTAAATATCACATGCTATATGGCCAGAGCAGCAAATCTGTCGAATCTTCATTTTCCTTACTTTGAATTTTACTTCTCTGCTGCTGTTACTATCGTACTATGGCTAATTATAAATTAAACCATTTTTCATTATTATTTTGTTTTGCAGTTATTCATGTATTTTCCCCAAATGGCTGATACAATCAAAATTTAAAGGCACATTGTCACCAACAGAAAATCGTACGAATCTACAGTGATGCCATCGAGTGGCAGTTAACCTTTACAGCTGGCTCCCAGTTGCACAAGGACGTACCAAATCTTCACTCACTAATTAAGGAGGCACGTGGCTTGTTTGTTTAATTAAAAAAAAACCTGTCGTTGTGCATTCCTCCGCTTGATCGTTTCCAGATTCTCATTCTGCAGACTTCCATTCAGTGACAGTGCCACTTTTAAGTCTTAAAAAATGTGATTTTAACCCAACAAATCCGTTTAAATAACAAAAATCGATTTTGGTTTTTATTATTTTTTAAAACCATGATTTATTCAATCTTGCGCCCAAATACAGAAAATATTTTTCTACAGAATACAGTTTTTGGACAGTAACTGACATAGCCTTATTGGTGATAATAAAGTCTACGTATAAAGTCATTGGAATGCTTTGAGTAGTAGCTGCTGATTATAGTATACATGGTGAGGCAATTAAAGTGCCTGGTAACAGGATTTGTTTAAAATGGGTGGATACAATCACGGTGATTAACGTACAGCAGTGATAGGGTTTTCAGCTTCGAGTCAGACACAGGTATTGAAGGAGGAGGGGGGCGAAGTTGTGTTAAAACTTCTGTCAGACAAAGTATTCACATGTCAGTGCAAGGAGATCGAGGCAGGGTTACAACAAGTCGCATTGTGGAAAAATAAAATTAGAGGATTATTCAAGCAGTTAACTATTACTAATGTGATTTAGTTTCCTAATGAGACCACACACCAGGAGAGGCTATGACTGGGAAATTCAATCCACCGTGCAGCATGATAGTATCATCCAAAATGTATAAGGCAAAAATGGATGTGTAAAAAGCAGAAACTTAACTGTTTGTTTGTGGGGTCAGCGCTACTAAATGTCAGGCACCCTTTTTTAGGCCTATTAATGGCAGTTGATCACAATCAAACTGTTCTCACCACAGAAATTTCCAGATAGACTATTTCGGCCTTGTTTTGACTCGTCAGTAGAGAATACTCCGTGGTTGAGCACAAAGGCCCTTGCTGGGGTAATTTAACGAACACAAAGCCGGACTGGTTTCAGCAAGCTAAAAAGTAGAAAGTACTGCTCATTTGGGGCTCTATTCAATGAAATGCTAGGTACCATCAATGGCAGTTGGTCGTTTGCAATCAAGCTGTTCTCTAATCTAGCTATTCTCTACGGACGAGCCGAAAAAAGGGCGAACCACTGTCTAGGGCTCTCTTGGTGAGAGAGATGCCTTTGCTCTCATCCACAGAGTATTTTCTACAGATGCCCAAATAAAGTACAAAACAGTCTGTCTAGATGTCTTCTGGGTCAGAGCAGCTTGACTTCAGTTATCAGCTGCCATCAATAGGCATAAATATGGGTGTCTAACATTCAGCTGAATGGAGACCCAAACGAGTAGTAGTTTCTGCTTTTTGGCTTACTGAAACCCGTCCAGTTTTGTGCTTGTTAAATTACCCCCAGCAAGGTGTCTTTGCTCTCACCCACAGAATAGTCTCTACTGACGAGCCGAAACAAGGGCGAAACAGTCTTGTCTAGAAATTTCTGTGGGTAAGAGCAGCTTGACTTCCAGTAATCAACTGCCATTAATAGGCCTAAATATGGGTGCCTAAATTCAGTAGAATGGAGCCCCTAAACAAGTAGTAGTTTCTGGTTTTTAGTTTGCTTAAACCCGTCCGGTTTTGTGCTTGATAAATTACCCGTAGCCAGATGCATTTGCTCTCATCCACAGAGTATTTTCTACTGAAGGGTCCAAACAAGGGCAAAACAGTCTGTCTAGAGAACTCTGTGGATGAGAGCAACTTGATTTTTGGTTGAAAATCAAAGCCTGACAGCAGTATTCCCATCAAGTTACTGTATAACATTAAAACCAATATTTCTGCCCCTTTGTTAATTGTGGGCTACCTACAGATGCATAAAACCTTCACTGACAATGCCTGCTCGTTTTTGTTTATGAATTGGCGTTGCCATCAGTGGCGTAACTAGTGGGGGGGGGGGGGGGCCAAAGGGGCGATTCGCCCCCTCTGTGAGATTTTGAAAGCTTATTCGGCAAATTGGCCAAGTCACTTTTTCCATAGCTGAAAAATTATTTACCGTCAGATGGCTGCATTTTGAGGTCAAAGACGCAACTTTCATCTTAGCTAATTTATACTTCTACTGTTTCTCCTTCAAATCACTAAAGTAACCAGGTAACAAATGGAGAAAAACGAAAATCAGTAAAGATTGATAGTAAGAACTACTAACTCCATATTTTGCTTAAAATTCCCAACATATCTAACAAAGTATCAGTGTTTAAAAAATAAGTATCTAGTATGAAAAACTGAAGAATTTACGTTAGAAAATGTTTTTATGTGTATAATGCAGTCAGCAAAGTTGGTTTTATAAAAATATTTCCAAAGGCACTTTGCAAGGCCAGAAAATGCCGGAAAATAGCAAAAATGCATCAGCTTCCGGGGCTCTTATTCGGTTCTCCCTGTACACCTTTCGGCTAAATGCCTAGTGTTGCCCCCTCAGTACGAAACCCTAGTTATGCCACTGGTTGCCAGCAAAGGTTTTATGCATCCGGAGATGGTCAACAATTAAAAAAGGACAGAAATATTGGTTTTAATGTTATTTGATATGAACATTGCTGTCTAGCATTAGATTGTAGTGGAGTATTCATTCGTCACATCTTCTCTTCAGGTGAACGAGCTGTTTGCTTAATTTGCTTCATATTTATGATGCCAGTAATTAATTATGGCAACTGATTTGTACTTCTTGGATAGTGGACAACACGCTTGCAATTTGGAATTTTGTCCTATTTTGATTCGTTACCGAGATACACTTTGATTAGCTTGAGAGAGGTTTTCAAGGTCATGTTCACAGGTTAAAAGATTCGCTCAGGCCCTTTTAATATTGATGGGTAATTCAGTAATTTAGCGAGACGTTTTTCATTGATATTATTGTGGGACAATTTCAGCTGCTACACCCTGAAAGGGCAGACTGAAGATATTCGGCTGCTCATGGTCATCGAGTCTGGTTCCTCACTCGCATTCTCGCAACACCTAACATAAGGAGTTCAACAGTCGTTTCTCAGAAATTACTTGTGTGATAATTGTTGTTTTGATTCGGAGTGCCACAAATATCAGTTTTATGGTGATTTGAACCTTTCTGTATATGTCGTGTATTTGCGATTCATTTTTTTCTGGACGTGTCTCAATTCTTTCCCCTTCTGATTCGGGTTTACTGTCCAAAGGTCCACATTTTCTTCTGGAACGCATCCATTTTCAAGCTAGTATTGAGGTCCTTAAACAGTCGCAACAAAATTTGGATTAGGCCAATTTCTCGTTCTTGTCTCGCCTTGTTCAGATTCCTAGTGAAACATTCAGAAATTCTTTAACTGAATATCTACTAGGGCATGCTACCTCCAGAAAGAAACAAAACTTCGACTGAACTGAATCTCTGGTATGGCATACTACCTCCAGAAAGAAACAAAACTTTATGTACTTTCAACATAGCTTGAATTAACCTTTTATTAATGGTATGATGATTTAGAGAATACGTACATTTACTTCGTTTTATTGTTGTATCCGGCTTCGAAGCTGCGAAACCCTTCTAATACTGGTGGTGCGGGGGTAGACGAGACTTTTATTAGGCTAACTCTGTAACTGTTTCATACAATGGCTTGCATTTTATGGCATTTTTTTTAGGACGGTCGTAACACTTTTCTTCCGTATTTCAAGGAAATAATTTCTTAGTTTTTTCTTGGTATCAGTTTTGGTAATATCAACAGTGGATCGTATCGATAAACCCTTATCAGCCGATCCCTAATGATTTTAAAGTGCTAAAACAAACATTTAATGATTTTTTTCTAATGGTCAATCGGAAAAGACACTTTGTACCTGGCATTGAAATGTGCATGAGCCAACAAGGTTCCATATTATTTCCGTGAATTTCTTTCCGTGGCCCCTTGTCAGTTTGTTTTATTTTTTTTTACTAGTAAGTTTTAAAATTTATATTAAGCCTAATGCTAATGCTAAAGCTTAGGCTTACAGAGGACATTTTTTTTGTTTATTTTATACTGTAAGCTTATTCTTTTTTTGAAAAACATTCTGTAGATTGGCAGAAGATGTTTTCAGAATTACATGTTTCGTGTGAAGTCGTGCACGGTAGATAGGATTTGTATGTGAAGCGTAGCGCAAGAGCATGAAATTATTTTATGAAAAAGTCGAGGCAGACCTGCTAACTTGGCCTATTTTTCCTACTCTTTCTCCCCTTCAAAATAATAATTATGGGTTGTGATCTTTGGTAAAGAAAGGAACCGTTTGGCAGCTAGGCTAGTGTGCTTTGTACATCACTCGCGAACGTTTGGCGTTGAATTTTTACCTTGGAAAAATATGTATCCAGGTATTTTGTAGGCAGTCCGTTTTGTAATTGTGTGACCTTGGGTGAGAATGATGTTCGTCGTAGTTGTTTTATTATTTTTTATTTTTGCTGACTACCTGAGTGGATTTAAATCCCTCCAAGTTTATGTTCCTTTGCTCTTAAAATTTTGGTTAGTATATTCATCTTATTCGCACATTTTATTGTTCTTTACTCAATTAAACTGCAAATTGGGCAATGTGGGTTAGTAGCTAGTAGTTAACTTTACTTCCTCTGACCTACAAAGTACAAAGACAGGATTTACTAAATTGCCTCCAAAGCCAAGCCTGTAATTACAATGAGTTTGTGCCCGTGGAAATGCTAAGCTAAACAGGTTTGGCGCCTGGTTAATGGGACAAGAGCTGCTGAACGATTACTTGAGGAACCGATTAGACTTGCTGCAAAGTGTGTCCATTATGTATAATAAATAATGTATTACCCGACTAGTTTTGAAAACTAGTTTTCCATCCAGTAACTTGTGGTTGAATAAAAGAATTTGTTCAGAGTGAGTTTAGAAATCTGCCTCTGTAGGGAACTCGAGGTATGTATGTTTGTTGATGAGGTACTTTTTTGTTACTGTTGCACCTGTCAGTTTGGGGGAATTAATATTATCATTAGTTTTTAACCATGTTCAGCCATTAAACTGATAACTTTTTTTTTTTTTTGCTGGTGATCTGTTAGAGCTGCTTGTTTTCCTCTGGCTGAACTTGCACTACATCCCAGATTAATTTTTACGTAACGTGGCAAAGCTAAACATATGTATTGAGAATATGCCTGCTGGGAATACTGCCCACGGTTATGTTTTGATGTTTTTGACAGATAAAAGTTTTGAAAGGACGTTATTACAGTCACTGTAACGTACAGATGGTTTTGTCGTATTTATTTAAACCCAAGAAATACAAAGAAAAAACCCAGAGGTAGCCTCTCATTTTTTTTTAACGACCCACATATTATACTTTCATCTCCCAACACACAATCGTGCGATTGAAATTATTAGTTCTTTTTTTTTTTTTGGTAAAGGGCAGGTGTAATCAAAAGATCGAACTTCATAAACAGGGTGATGGGTTTTTTTTCTTAGCTTAATTAGAAACATTTTTTTTTTTTTTACCTTTTTTTACACACTCCCATTCCTCTAAGGTTCTAAAATAAATTTAGTTTTAATTCAAGTCAGTTGTTATTAGAGGAGCCAGGCCGTTTGTAAAGTTTCACACAAAATGCAAGCTTTGTGAGGGTGTCCGGGGACCTTTAACCAATGCAAATATTGCTAAAGTTACTGGGCTAAGAATCGCCCCTAAATATTTTTTTTCCTCAAATAAATTTTGTTGGGCCTTTTGTCACGTGAATCAAACTATTACTCTTATAGATGAACGGCCGCAGTTTTACACCTTCAAAAAAGTCTAGTAAGGTTTAAAACTGAGGCGGTTCGTCTCTTAGCATTAGTTTGATTCAGGTGACTTAAAGGGCAATTACATCCATTTTGACATGCATGCTTTACTTTTGGATCACTTACATTACACAATAACTAAACACAAGAACTGCGGTAAGAATACGTTACGTACGTCCGATACAACAATTTAATTATTGCATCACCAAAACACGATACGGAGACTGCCATTGTTTTGCTGGAACGCGCAGAAATTAATGCCGACATATGTCACTTTTCGATTTCGACTCGCAGCCGATTGAGATAGCTCTATGGGCTGTGAGACCTCAAGCGTCAGTTGTAGTGGCCAGCTAAGGCCGTCAGACGCTCGAGCTCTCACAGCCAATAGAGCTATCTCAATCAGCTGCGAGTCGAAATCGAAGAGTGACATCAGTCGGCATTAATTTCTGCGCGTTCCAGCAAAACAATGGTGGTTTCCATGTTGTGTTTTGGTGATGCAATAATTAAATTGTTTTATCGGACGTACGTAACGTATTCTTACCGCAATTCTTGTGTTTAGTTATTGTGTAAATGATCCAAAAATAAAGCATGCATGTCAAAATGGATGTATTTGCCCTTTAAGGCTCAAAAGAAATTTTATTTATTTCTTCTTTCTAAAACGCCTAGTAATAGAAAGAAGTCCAGTACGGGTAGGGGCAAACAGGGAGATGCTTATTGGGAAACTTCCACTCACCGAAGCCCGCCGAGATAATGTCCAGAATAGGCCAGATTAGATCCCATAGCATCTCAAGGAGTGTGGTATTCTCCTACAAAACCCTGGCCGGTAGGGACTGATAGGGACTTTGCCAGGGTCCTCTTTCTAGTCATCGACCAGGTCAGCTCTTAAAGGACAAATAGATTGAGCTCTGCCACCGCTCATCCACAATAACCGTCCACCTTGTACCTTATGATATTGCTTATTCTTTAGATTTTTACGATTTGTTTACAACTTTTTTTCCTGTTATGCAGTTAAATATTAATTTAATTCTTCTATTGTTATTTCGTCCGAGTAGAATTGCCGTCCATTCAGCGATTACCTCACCAGGTGACACATACATTAATTCAAAACCCGTGTCTTAGTAGACTATCGAAAAATCATTAAGGCAATAGGGATGCAACAGTTACTTTATTTATGCATTTTAAGTTTTTAGCAGTTACAAAGTTTTATTTGTTTAATAATTTATTTCAAGTCTATTGATCATCTAAACCACCTTTTAACTTAAAACGCATTGTGGAGTACGGTAACAGATTTTGACGATTTGAATCTTTGAAGAAAGGAGGATTCCCGCACTTGGGTCTCCCCCCCCCCCCCATTTCTTAGTGTTTTAGTATTACCAGGAGCTAATGACATATACCACGTACGTAGTACACTCCTGGTATTACCCATTACACTTGTGCTTTGACAGTCCGATTTTGCCTGTTTTTGGCAATGGTTTAAAAATAATACATGTATTGTTTATTGTATGGCTTTGACAAATGTTAAGTAATAACTATTAACGAATCTCATTAGAATTTTAACAAGCTGAAGATATTGAAACAAAACTTTAATTTGGTACTGGTGATATATATCGTGATATATCTTTGATGTATATCTTGATATATATCGTCCAACCCTGTTCAATTTGAAGTATTACAGCAACTGACAATAACACAATTTACACATTTTCTTAAATATAATTTAGTGTGTAACTGTAAATGTACAGGATTTAATCTCTAATCCAACCACGGGCAAATAAAGCATATGTAGCAAGCGAAGCTTGTTGCATCATACATTCCTGATCATTGATAATAATTGGAGAATGTCTGTTTTGTTAGCTGCTAACCTGCAAATTATTCAGCATTCCCTCCTCGAACGTTTTTTTTTTATTTTAACATTTCAAATTAATACAGATGTAAATATATTAACAAGCTAAAAACCGGACTGGGTTCATCAAGCTAAAAAGCAGAAACTACTGCCTGTTTGGGGCTCCATTCTACTGAATGTAGGAGTCTAACATTCAGTAGAATAGAACCCCATACAAGCAGTAGTTTCTGTTTTTTAGCTTGTTGAAGCCAGTCCGGTTTTGAGCTTGTTAATTTACCGCCAGTAAGTTGCCTATGATCTCATCCGCAGAGTATTCTCTACTGATGAGCCCAAACAAGGGCGAAACAGTCTGTCTAGAGATCTCTATGGGTGAGAGTAGCTTGATTTTAACGGAATCAATTTCACTTGACCTTTTGAATAAATACCCTGCTTTCCATTTCTCTAATAAATAGGACTGAAAGCCAAATTGGCTCGATTACAAATAAATACATGCAGATGCACGCCTTTTGGTCCTATATGTCAGACTGCTTGAGAGGGAATTGAACCCATGACCTTTCAGACTAAAGGCCAAATCCCTACCGCTGAGTTATTTGTGGGTTAGAGGTAGGGCTTCGGTCTTTGGTCTCTGAAGGTCTAGGGTTCAATTCCTGCTCATGCAGCATGTAAGTCCAAAAGGTAATGGAAATAGGTTTGTGTCTGTATTTATACGATTTCCGTGTTATTGCGGACTACATTCATTTATTATTTTGGTATCGGATTGAAATAGGAAATAGTAATACATAGTGACTGTGCATGGGGGGGGGTCATTGAAGTTTCATTGTCGATCGCCACTCGCCATTTGGCGATGTAAAATTGGCAGTTGGTGATTGAATTTAGTCCTACTCACCAAACTGATGACTAGCAATAGAGGATGACACTCAAACACGGATATCTCGGGAACCGCTTAAGCTCGGACGGTTTGCGATGTTGTGCTCAGGTTTATATGGGCTGCACAACAGGTTTTTTCTGCAATAGTACTGGGGTGAAAGAACATTTTAAAACTCCGTAAATCCATAAATTAGAAGGACCATGCATCGTGCAAGATGTATTTCTTATGTTGCGAGTAGAAATTTTGAAATGGTAATTAATCATTCAGGTCAACTGTCAAAGTGGCAACTGCTACTGTATTGATATTCGAGAGGGTTGATTGAGTAGCTTTAAATTTTGTTTGAAAGTAGTTGCTTGATCGAAACGAATTGCCATTGCCAGCATATGTCATTATTGTTTAACTTGTAATTGGATAAGCTTAAAAATTTGATTGTAGTGAGAAATGAATATACGGAGTGGCCCACACAAAAAGAAAACGCAAGAGACATTTTGTCTTGAAAGTAGTGAAATAAAGACCATTCAAAGTTATGTGTCTTGTGTCATGATCAAAACTATTGGTTTTTTTTCAGCATTTCTTTAGTATTCACAAAAAGAGCTAAATATTAATGATTTTTCCTTTTTTTTTTTTTTCAAGTTCCTCGTTTGGTTTAAGGAACGATTGTCACATCTGCTATGATTGGCCAGCATCTATGGTTCGTATTCTGCCATATAACAACTTTGATGCAACCTATTTTCCTTACTTAGTACCTTTGCTGCAAACCACATCACTTGCATGACAACTTAAACTAGCTGAAGGTGAAATTAAAGTCTCGAGAAAACTAGGCCTAAAGTAAAATAAATATACAGTGCTCTTTCCTCATTTAAAATAAAATGAGGATTTCTGTTATGTAAAACAATTTTTTTCTTTATTATCTGCTGTTCAGTCAGCTGTACACACTCAAGTGATGCGGTCTGTAGGTAAGTTAGTCATATTTCTTTATAACGGGGTTATTGGTGACTTAATAGCACAGCAGTTTTGCATCTGTCCTGAGACCTCCTCTTTACTTTACTCACTTTTTAAAGTTGTACGTTATGTTGGCGATTGTAAAATTGTCTGGCAGGTAGCCAAATAGAACACATGAACACAAACAGATGTGGATTGGCATGCCCATTCAAAAGGGTGTACAGCTAAGGATAATAAAAGTGTAAGTACTTGACCTTGAAGGGCACCAAAGTTTTTAACAGGATCAAAACTTAAATCTTGAGCAAGTACCTGCAGAGGTCTTCCATATTTTCCTTTTTTGTTTTTGCTTTTACAAGGTGAGCTTCCACATCAATTTGAGGATGTACAGTAGTGCAAAATAGTTAATAGTAAGAGGCTATGTCAGTAATAACCAACAAAAGCATTTCTAAATGGAATAATTGTACATGGTTGGTGAACCCGTGTTTTAATAAGCTTGAGGAACTGTTACAGGTGAACTGAAGAAAATGGTAAAGAAAATAAGATACGGGATAAAAAAAAAAGTAAAGAGAAAAGGGTGAAGAATAAAAAATAAATGAATAAAAAACAAAAACCGTAGAAAGAAAAATGGGAATAGCCAAAAAAAAAAAAAACCTGGGAAAATTCATAGATAGAAAAATACGAAGAGAAACAAAGTTTGAGGGAAAAAGGTACACAAAAAAGAAAGTGAAAAAAGGGAGGAGAAAAAGATAAAGAAAGGGAGGAAGAATTACAAAATAAACGGAGAGAAACAAAACCTAAAATTGTACAGAAAATGACAATTAAAGATCAGAAAATGGAAAGGGAAACAAAAATAAGTTACAGGCAACATGGAATGGGAAAGGAAAAAAAAAGGTGCACCGTAAAGAAGGAAGAACTGAAAAGAAAAAGAAAACTCTACTCAATAGATAAAAAGAGAAGATAGAAAAACAAACTAAAGGAATTTTAGAGATTGGAAAATGGGACGGTAAAACCAAAGACTTAGCTCTTCAGCACCTTATTAAACAAAAGGGCGAGGAAAAGAGAGAAAAATAGGGGAACCTAAACAAAAAGAAAGGAAGGAAAAGTAAAAAAAAATTCCTGAAATAAATAAAATAAAATGGAAAAGGGAATGGTAAGGAAAAAAATAAGTTAACGGCAGGGGATAATAGGTAAGCGTTCAGAGATTGATAAAATTGGAAGGTGAAAAAAGTTTTTAGCTCTCCATAACCTTATTAAACAAAGGGATAAGGAAAAGAGAATGCAAAGAAATGAAGGGAGAATAAAAAAAATTATATAAAAAATTAAAAAATGGGAAGGTGAAACAAAGATTTCAGCACCTTACTAGTAAACAAAAGGGGCGACAAAGAAAGAAAAGAAAAGGATGCACAGAAAAGAAGAAAGAATAAAATAAAATCTTCAAAAAATAAAAGGGAAATAGGAAAAAAAAGCACTAAAGGCAAGGGAATAATAGGTAAGCATTCAGAAATTAGAAAATTGGGAGGTGAAACAAAAATATAAACTAGTGTTGGGCGATTTGAAAATTTACAGTGTGATGCGATTAACTATAAAAACGTTGCAATTTGCGATTTACTGCGAAGTTTTTAAAATTTGATTTGTAACTAATGGACTACACTAACGATGTAAAACACACATTCGACATTATACTGAATTCCTTCTTGAAATTAGAATGACAAGAGCAAAACGAGTACGGTTGAAATTAGATTTGAATTGAATCAGAAATTATCACGCGAGAATCAATTTAACAGATTCCCGCACGGTAATTTATATTTAAATGATCATCTGCTTAAAACCGTACAGTACTTTCTATCTTAAGGGTAGCCCCTACTTGAAATTCGAACAATATTTAACTCCCACAAGTTGTGGATTTGGTTTAAATAGAACCTGTATGAACAGAACCTGCATTAAAAAGTAAAAAATAAAAATTTTCTAAGATTTAATTTAAATAATAAGTTTATTGTAAAATTTTGGAAGTTGAGAAAAAAATAAAAATCTAGGAATCTAAATAAGCTACATTAACAAGGTTTGACTAGGAATGTCCAGAAACGATTGTTTCGTCCTTATTAGAAGCATTTTCGTTTGAAAAATTTGTACGTTATTTAAATAGTAATTTAGGCTACATAAAATATATATTAAAAAAAAAACTAGAAGTAAAACATTTTTTTTTCAGAAAAATAAGTTTAACTAGTAAGACGAAATCTCTCACTTTTTAGCCATTAATTTCAGGATTAGTTTTTTTTTTTAAATATCAGGCTATGAAGCATAGAACTAACATATCGCTCTGAAACAAGCCATGACAACGGAAAATTCAATTTCGAGAAAACAAAGACACAAACTGTGCAGGCCTAGCTAATTTTGTTTTGGTTAAAAGATCACCTGTGGAATCTTGAGATCCGATAGTTATTCGTCCTGCATATCAACTGGTACCACTTCCTATTGCTGTGTGTAACATTTTTATTACTGGATAAATTGTTTGTAGCTATTTTTTTTCCAAAAATTTGGTGAGCTCTGGTAATATTTCCGTAGTCCAGTACTATCCACTTATGACACACGTGCTTGTGCTCTCTAAGGTGACAACGATTTGCACCGTGTGACGTCACTTCATAATTGCCACTCAGCCACAACCCAGCTTTCAAACGCGACCAACACAGTAATAATGCGTTACATGGTTCACGAGTGCTTGAACTGAACATGTTTTTAATCGAAAAAACGCAATTTCACGCTAATTTTGGTGTGTCAACTAATCGTAAAACATGAATTAAGGTCGTAAAATTACAATTTTGAGATAGTCGTTAAATAAACTGAAAATTCCCGTTTCAAAATGCCTTATTCAATCAGAATCAAAACAACCAAACTATTTTTTTTGTATTCTTTCAAATAGGGTAGACGCTCCCCTTAAGATTTGTAAAACTTCCTACTTACCACGGATTTTGATCGTTGGTTTTCGATTTTGGCTTCGTCGTCTTCCTTCCTTTTATTTTTTTTACTTAATTTTACTTACATTTACTTACAGGGGCATACTGGGAGGGCCATTTAGGCCCGTGAAATGGTTAACTTATACCCCTCTCTTGTGGCATATCATAGAAATTGGTCGTCATGAAAAAACTTTGATAGGCCCTCGGAGCGTAGACCCCACGGGAAACCACCCATTGTCCTATATAGCCAGTACGCCCCTGTTTACTTACTTTTTACTTAAAATTTACTTAAAGAAGTCACCTATTTTACAATTCGATTTAAAATTTCGCAATTTTAAATTTCAAGTCTAATCACAATTTAAAATCACAAATCGTCCGCCCTAATTTTAACCCTTCAGCACCTTATTAAACAAAAGGCACTTGGAAAAGAGGGGAAAAAGGATGCAAAAAAAATAGAAGGAAGAATAAAAAAAATCCTGAAAAGAAAAATAAAAGGGAAAGGGAGGAAAAAAGAACTAAAGGGAAGGGCACAACAGGTAAGCATTCAGCTCTTCAGCACCTTATTAAACAAAGAGAATGAGAAAAAGAGAAAATAGGGAGTACAAAACAAAAAATAAAAAGATGCACAGACAAGAAGGCAGAATTAAAAGAAATCCTGAAGGGAAAAAAATTAAAAAGGGATGGCAAAGAAAAGAAAAACTAAAGGGAAGGAAAAATGGTAAGCATTCAGATAATGGAAAATGGGAAGATGAAACAAAGATTTTTGTTCTTTCGCACCTTACTAAACAAAAAGGACGAGGAAGACAGAGGGAAAAAAAGGATGGAAAGATGGAAGAAAAAAGGTCCTGAAAAGAAAGTAAAATTTAAAAAGGAAAGGACAGAAAAAGGGAAAGACGAAAGGGAAGGGAACTAAAAAGGAACTAAACAATAGTAAGTATTCAGAGATTGGAAAATATGAAAGTAAAAGAAAGATTTTAACTCTTCAGCACCGTATTAAACCAAATGGATAAGGAAAAGAGAAAGAAAACTGGGAGTACGAAACGAAAAAAGATGCACAGAAAAGAAGGCAGAATTAAAAAAAAATACTGAAAAAATAGAACATGAAAAAGGGAATGGCACACACAAAAAAAAAGGAACTAAAGGGAAGGGAAAATATGCAAGCATTCAGTGATTGAGAAATGGTAAGATGAAACAACGAATTAGCTCTTCAGCACCTTACTAAACAAAAATGACGAGTAAAAGGGGAGGAAAAAGGATGAAAACAAGACAAGGAATGATAATAACACAAATGATAGGATTTTAACAAAATGTCAAATCCCTTTTTTATGTGTGTTATTGTTGTTATACTAAAGTTAACATGAGCCTAACAGCATTCAAAAAGAAGGAAGCATAATAATCATAAAAACCAATTAACTGAAAAAGGGAATTCTAGCAGAAAAAAAAAAGAATTTTAAAAGGGAAGGGGAAAATCGTTATTACGGTAAGCATTCCGAGATTGGAAAATGGGAAGGTGACACAAACATTTCAGCTCTTCAGTGCCTTATTAAATAAAAGGGATGAGGAAAAGAGGGAAAAAGAAAGGATGCAAAGAAAAAAAGGTAGAATAAAAAAAAATCCAGAAATAAAATGAAAAAGGGAAAGGCAGAAAAAAGAACTAAAGGGTAGGGAAAAATAGGTGAGCATTCAGAGAATGGAAAAGGTGAAACAATGATTTCAGCTCTTGGGCACATTATTAAACAAAAAGGACTAGGAAGAAAACAGAAAAGGATGCAAACAAATGAAGGGAAAAATAAAAAAAAATTTAAAAAATATATAAAATGAAAAGGGAATGGCAGAAAAAAAAACTAAGGGAAAATGGGAAAATGAAACAATTTTTAAATCTGTAAACCTTGAACAAAAGAATGTTCAAAGGGTAGTGTTTAAAAATGTGTAATGAATTAAAATACCCAGATGTACTGTCATACCAATTACAGGTTCTAATATTTCTCCATCAACTCGTACACACACACACACTTTGTGATGTTTCTTATCAATAGCAATATTGCAAGAGTGTAGTTTTTTATCAATTGATTTTCTCAACCACGAGTTGCATTCCGATGCTAAAAAAAAAACGGGCATTTGCGCGAGGTATTTTTATCAACTTGGGAATATAACAAGTGGTTAAGAAAGTTTATTGATACTTAAACTACGCTAGAGTTATATTTGATACGAGGAAATATTGTCTCCTTTAAAATTCAACCTTAAAATAAACACTTCCAACTTGCATAATACTGCCTAGGTGTACTACAGCAATTTCTTGCTTATATTTCTAATTCCTTCTGTACAAATGACCAAAGTCTACAAATTGTCGCCAAATGCACCCATTGGTTCGTTTAGCGTTCGTGGGAATGGTATTTTCTACCTTTGCCTCAATAAATAAAGCAGTTTGGTTCCTCCAACGATCTAGCACAAACTTGCTGAATGTAACTCACCGTGAAAGACGATTGTTGAAGGATGAACATTAGTGCCAGTCACGGCGCATCAACCAAAGTAAATACGTGTTTTATTTTTAAGGAAAATGTTGTTTCTTAGATGTAATATAGAATATGATCCATAACATTACTCAGTTTGATGATAATTATTAATAATTTATTTTCAACTAGCCTATTTACGTTTAATTTAGGTACCGCATTTAACTTTTTATGTACTGTGGTTGCTTCAGCTGCCACAGCAGTTTATTGTTGGAATATTAGCGGCCATTAAGAGAACTATTCATTTCGTTTTTTTACGCTAGGGCGGGTAAGCGATGGTAGGTTGACCTCGGCCGGGCTAACTGATCGTTTGGAAGGTTCGTTCTATCACTATGGTAACCAGAGAATATTTGAGCTCGACCTCCACGTTAAAGATGGAGATTAGTATTGGCCAGGGGACAAGAAGCATTTCATTACTGACGAGTAGGTTCTGTCTCCCTACTCGACATCGACGAGCTGAGAAGGCTATTATAACAATTTTTTCTTAAATCAATTTATGTAGTAAGCGTATAAAAATTATCATGGCTGAAAAAAAACATTTATTTTTTATTAGCTGTAACAATGAACCGATGGATAGGATTGCAATACTTTTATTTTCATTTTGCATTATGTAATTTCTTTTCTCTCTCTTTCCCAAAGCTCTGCATTGTTCACCACCGCCCGCCCCCCCCGCAAAAAAAATCAGTGTCGAGTAAGATTTGTGGTGCCACTGGCCAGTGTAGATTTAGCAAATATCTTAAATCTCCTTCTTTACTTCACGTGAAGATCATTGATTCTGAGACGTTGTATTTGCTAGAAATTTGTTAACTAGAGTTCCATCGGGCTTGCGTTATGCGGCGAAGTCCAGAAAGACAGTCAATTGGATCTTAAAAGAACGTGGAGGGACGAAGTTGACAGTTTAATCTGGCAAAATACCCAGCAGTTTAATCTGATAAAATACCCGGTGCTTTTTTATTTACGGAGGCATAATTGGCTGGTGGCTGCCGTTTACTGGCTTCCCATTGTTAACTGCCGTTAGAAAATTGTAAAGGTATATTTTCAGAGTAAAAATTAAAATGTAAAATGTAAATACGACCTCACATCTCAGTGATCGTTATCCTACAGTGCAGAATTCACCCAATACCGATTTAGTCATGTATCTAACATGACTACATCATTATCATGAGCATTAGGTCATCAGACTCGATAGGCTTCTTGGTCCCAGCTGTACATCTCTGGCTGCTTACAGACCCGGGTTTGATCCAGGTGAAGTGAAGCGTATATATGTACGGGTTTTTCCCCGGTTTTTGCACGAGGGTTCCTCCGGGATACTCCGGTTTCCTCCTTCCTTTGCAGTAAAATACCACCAACACGATGGTGGTTCCTTCCACTTAACATCTGCCACTTCCACCTTCAAAAAGCTTTAAGCTTATTGGCCGACTCCTTCTATCTAATCGAAAGCTTAAATTACACTATTCTTAATTAAAGGAATTGTTCCTTCTTAAATGGGTACACCTTGATGTGTTAAAAAGGGAGAGGGGAACAAGGAAAATGGGTTTATTTCCATATTTAATTTTTACTCTGATAAAGATATCTCAAGACGTGTGTGTGTGTGTGAGTTGGTTTTGAAATATTATTTACTTATACATGACATTGCGTTTGGTTATTTCATTTTATTTTTTCATTTTATTATTAAACAAAGGGGACGAGAAACAAAGGAAGAAAAATGGGGGAATGAAGAAAAAAATGGATACAAAGAAAAGAAGGAAGAATAAACAAATATAAAATGAAAAGGGAACGGCAGGAGAGGGAAGGGAAACATAGTAAGTATTCAGAGATTGGAAAATGGGAAGGTGAAACAAAGATAAGAAAATTCTTTGAAAAGGCCCATCAGGAACACAAAAATTTACTCGGCTTTCGTGGATTCATCCCCAACCCCACTGTACACAGTAATGGTACAACTTCAAAAATGTTTATTGATTATAAGGATTACCGTATGATGAGCTATGTTTTCCGTATTAGTTACCGGTGTTCTTGTCATACATATCTGCAACACACACTCATAGCAGTACACCTAGCAACATGCCTTCTTGATTGTTTGAAGTGCAGCAACCTTGTCCCCTCCCCTCCCATCTGATAACATCCCTTAGGGAAGGGAAACCTAGGTTAATGTTCATAGGTTGGAAAATAGAAAGGGAATCAAAGATGAGTTCCACCAGTGAAAGTCCGATAGGAAAAATGAAATGGGAAAGAAATTGTGGGGGGGGGGGGGACAAAATAAAAATGATGCTAAAATTTCATGCTGGGAAAATATGTATTTGTAGAGTGGAAAATAGGAAGGGGGAAAAAATTGAGCTACAGTCAAAATGGGAAGGAGAAATATAGAGTCGTTGCAGTGAAAATCGAGGGAAATCAAAGATAAATTACTGCCAAAATGTGAAGGAGAAATAAACCAGTGTTACAGTGAAAACTGGAAGGGGAAACAAAGGTGAGGTACAGCCAAAATGGGAAGGAGAAATAAAGAGGTGTCACAGTGAAAATGGGAAGGGGGAAACAAAAGAGAGTTACTGCCAATATGGGAAGGAGAAGTAAAGAGGTGTCTCAGTGAAAATGGGAAGGGAAAACGACAAGACAGTTACTGCCAATATGGGAAGGAGAAATAAAGAGGTGTCACAGTGAAAATGGGAAGGGGAAACAAAAAGAGAGTTACTGCCAATATGGGAAGGAGAAATAAAGAAGTGTCAGTGAAAATGGGAAGGGGAAACAAAAAGAGAGTTACTGCCAATATGGGAAGGAGAAATAAAGATGTGTCGCAGTGAAAATGGGAAGGGGAAACAAAAAGAGAGTTACATTCAAAATGGGAAGGAGAAATAAAGTGGCATTACAGTGAAAGCGGGAAGGGAAGAACAAAGAAGAGTTGGTCGAAATGGGAAAGAGAAACGAAGAGGAGTTATAGTGAAAATGGGATTGGAAATGCGAAAAGGGATAAGAAAAAGGAGAAGGAAACAAAAAGAATGCGAAGAAATGGAGGACGACTTACAAAAAATAAAAAACCTGAAGAAAATAAATAAAAGTAAAGGCACTGACGATAGGGAAAAATTGCAAAACAAAAGAAAGGAGGAATATTAAAACACAGGAAGAAAACTAAATGTAGACGGTTGAAACAAAAGAAAAGAAAACTGAAAAAAAGGGGTAAGGGAAGTGAAAACTAACAAGGAAGTGAAAAAAAAACAAGGAAGTGATATCTAAGTTTAAAAAAATAAACTATAAGGACTCATTTGCTTGGTGTGTGGGTTGAATTGGTGTATCACTGGTCATGAATTATTAATAGTAGAAAGATGTGATACGCATGCTTTTAGTGAGCGTTTTATGTGTCAAGTATTTTACTTGTGTGTTGATTCCTGGTTAATTTCCAATCACATCAACATTAACTTTGTTATTTGAAAGTCAAAATCAGCGAAACTCATTGGCTAATTTTAGCCTACTGATTTAAGCCATTTCATCGATCTCGTGTTACACTTTACACGTAAAATAGCAAGCATAGTCCACTTAAATTTTCAGTGAGGTCCTAAAGTTTGGAGTAGCAACTCTTATCACCTTCTTCAGAAGAACTAAGACAAACAACGTTCACTGGCGATGACATATCTGGAACATGATTTGAAACTGGAATCGTCCACCACTAATCTATATATCTCACAACTGGATTAGAAACTGGTGCTGTTCTCCACTGGTCTATAGGTCCCATCCTGGCTCTACTCTATACTTCCTCTCCAACTTGACGCGGAGTTCAGGCCTCACTACACTATCAATAGAAGCATAGGGAGGGATGGATCAGGGAAGAACCTTTTTTTCTGAAACTGCCTGATGGCAAGGGATTCAAGGACACGAAGGTGTGCGTCCTTAAGTCAACAGGACAGATGTCTGTGTACGCAATTGGATGTTTTTTTTTAATTTTTGCTGAGGACAGCAATGCCATTACATGAATTATCCTAATGTGTATCCTTCTGATGTTCCTTGGCATGCTTGAATAGGAGTGGGACACACAAACCAGTGGTGGACGGCGCCAGTTTCGACTCTTGCTCCAGTTGTGAGATTGAGATATATAAATCAGTGGTGGATGGCACCAGTTTCGAATCATGCTCTAGATAGTCAGTAAATGTTGTTTGTTTTAGTTCTTCTGAAGACGGTGAATGAGTCAATAATCTAGATTTTGCAATAAGATTTCACCGAAAATTTAAGTGGACTGTGCTTGTTCATTTTGTATGGTAAAGTGTACAGTAAATCCTCTATTTGTACCCCAGGCTATTGGTTAAATAATATCACAAGAATGCTTTTACCATAACTCTTTAATTTGGATACAGAATCTGTTTATGTGACGGAAGTGCACTTTTATCGAATGTTTTCAAAATCACGTCATTTTGACTCGGCTACAACTAGAGACCGGCTACATTAGTGGGGAAACACTCAGCTACAATTGACGACCTGGCCACAAAAAGAGGATTTACCGTAACATGAGTTGGTTGAAATGCCTTCTAATAATTACGGTAAACACCGCTTGCCAGTTTTTCCCATTGATTTAAAAACCTACATTTGAAAATAAGGCAGAGAATGCGTATACTAAAGTTGAAATGAGTTGTACAGTGGGTTCAAATTTATTGTGAGTACAGACAGAACATAAGATTAGAAGCTCCTGTGCGCTGCTTTGCATAGTACAAACTGAAAATGGGATGGGGAAAAAAGAACGCGGATGGATAAGATAAGAAAATAGAAGTAAAGAAAAAAGGAGTATGGTAAAAAAATCAAAAAGAAGGGAAGGCAATGAAAGCGAAAAAGTAAAGGAGCATTAGGGAAAAAAAGCTGCAGTACAAAGAAAAAGGCTAATGCAGCTGGGGAAACACACACAAAAGAAAAAATAAAGGAAATTGAAATGTGAAGGGAACAGAAGAAAAAGGATGATAGCTGAAAAATAAGTTAAAAGAGTAAAAATGGTTCGAAAGAAAAAGGATAAAAATATTTAGGGATGGGAAAAAGAATTAAAGTATAGGTAAATTTTTTTTTTAAATGAGGAGGACAAAAGGGTAGGGTAGGAAATACGAAGAGAACAGTAAAGCTAGAAGAGGAGGGAAACGAGACGTGTAGAAAGGGTAGTACTTGGTACGAAAACTCAAGAGTACAGTGGAAATAGGAAAAAACGTACAAAAAAAGTGCAGATAAACAGACAAGGGACAGAAAAAAGCAAATAGAAGAATGGGGGAAATAAGATAAAGGGAAATCCTTCATCTTCCAACATCAATCTCCTGTAGCATCAATAGCACCATGCAGGCACAGTGTGATTGTTTTTTTTTTTTTTTTTTGGTCAGGAAACCATTGACGGTGGGTGTTAATCTGCAATTTAAAACGGAAAAAAAAACATTGGTTAAAACACACAAAGGATTTTAATTTTCAGATGTGTCTGAAAATTAGCCTACAAAAGTCATAAATATCGTATATATCATAATCACAAAAAACTTAACGAAACACTTTTGTTCTGAGGCTAAGTCCCCAGACGGTGTCACCGACTTGCCTTCAATCTACTGCAAATCCAAGAGCCACAGTTCAAAACGCACGACCAAAATTGTTCAAGCTTCCACTAAAACTTGTCAATTTTCGACAACAATTGAACTGGTTGTTTCCTCTGGTGACAGTTTAAGAAACTTGCACCATAATGTACACGCTCCAGCACTCCACTATTCCAACGAACTTTCTTGCTGTAGATATTTGAGTCAGGTCTCAGTGCTGCTTGTGCTGCTTGTGTTGCTCACATCAATATCTTGACTTTCTTCTTTGTAATTTTCTCCTGCATGGAGTGCCAAAAGTACCATTGGAGAAACCAAAAGATGGATTTGTGTTAGTCATAGAGCATGTGAGGGTCATTCTTGACATTCTTGTTTGTTCATGATGCTTCTTCTCGGTTGGTGTTGGAAAAGGAAAAAATTCTGCCATCTTGCCTCAAGTTTTTGTGTCAAACCAGGTGTTATCATTTTTTAAATGTGCCAACAGCCATTAGCAACGATGGTTTCGTAGGTATTCCACAACAAGTTAATCCTATCGGTCCCTCTGTTCCACAGTTCCTCCGATTCCTAGACTTTCTCTTTGACGATGGCCTCCGAGGATCCACTATTCTAGTGTATCGATCCGTCCTTAATGCGGTTTTCAAGACAGCAGGGAATTTTTATCTCATTGATGACTTCCGTATTACTTCTATGATCCGATCCTTCGTGATCGATCGGCCAAGAACTCGTAAGACCTTTCCCGATTGGGATCTCTTGATTGTCCTCAACGCGCTCTTACAGGCTCCTTCACTTTCGGCCTGTTCCCTGAATCATCTCACCCGGAAAACAGTGTTCCTCATCTGTCTTCGATGCTGTGAACTCCAAGCCTTGTTGGCCACCGCCTCCGACTGCTTCTTCTTAGACAACTACTCTGGTGTCACTCTCACTCCTCGAGCCTCTTTCCGGGCCATAACTCAGAAGCCGTCCGAGCGGTCCAAGCCTTTTATCATTCTTGCACTATCCAACATTTTGGGCGATGACCAGGAACGAGTCTTATGTCCTGTCAGATCGCTACGCCTCAAGGCATCTAAACCGATCCGTCGAGGGCGTACTCAGATTTTCATCCTGTTTACAGCAAGGACTGGAGAAACATCTTCAAGAATGATAGCCACTTGGATCAAAACTGTCATCGTCTAAGTCTACGACGCTCTCGACATTACCTATGTAGATCAAGGTACCCGAGTCGCTGCACATGAACTACGAGCCATCTCTACATCCTGGGCTCTACACAGCAATATCCCGGTCTCCGAAATCATGGAAGCCGCTTCCTGGCGACACCCATCCGTCTTTTCTTCGCATTACCTGCGTGACATGTCGCACCATGCCGACGAACTCTACCGTGTGGGGCCCTTCATTGCCGCCCGGAACATGGTATGACCCCCCCCCCCCCCTACAGGCTTATGTCAAATCAATTTGTGGGGATCCGGCCGCTACCCTAGGGGACCCAGTCACGATGGCGCCCGCCGCCTTTGACAAGGTCTGTGGAATGCTAAAATAAGGTAATGGATATTTTCATGACAACTAGAAACCCCAAAATACCAGTTAATCTGGTTAATTTTAATTTCTATTGCTTTCATGAAAATATACATTACCTTCTTCCCACCCTTCTTCCCTCTTGTTGCCATCAGGCCACAGTGAGGTAGAAAAGAGACGGATCGCTACGCTCAGGCTTTTATATGATGGAGGCTGTGCAGATACCTGCGCAGAGGATATCAGCCCAGAAGGAAATCTTCGATTGTTCTCTAATTAAAACGGCATTGAGAAGGAGAATACTAAAATTAAGGTAATGTATATTTTCATGAAAGCAATAGAAACCAAAATTAACCAGATTAACTGGTATTTTGGGGTTTTTAATGCCAATGAAAGTTAATCGCACCTACTAATAGTTCGAAAGTTAAATGAAAATTAGAAGATTGCTACTAGCCGTAGCAATCTTCAAGTTTTCATTTAATGTCCAAAGTATTATTCGGTGCGATTAACTTGGCTAATAGGATTAACCTTGTGGTGTTTTCCTGGTTGAATGATATCACTACTTTCAAAGGCCGACCCTTTTTGGAAACTTGGCGGCTTCTCTTTTACCAGTTTTGGGTGGATATCACAACTTTCATAGGCCTGTGAATACAATGAATCCCACGGTCTAATCGTCACCTCTACCTTTTTTGTCTGGAGGTATTTTATGGCTATAAATTTTCTCATTCATAATTTTCACATTTGCCACTACCCAATTAGCCGTTACATCATCCCAATTGATATGGTTTGGTTTATTGTATGCCCATGTTTCACATGCTGAAGTTTGTTCAATCCCATTTTTGAGTACGCTAGCTGACAAATGCTGATTTTCGTTTGCTTTGTTCACTCAATCAGCGCATTCCCCTTCAGTTGCCCCTCCCTAAGTTAATTTTAATCATGCAATGAAGCTGGAATTGCTCATTCAATTACAGTTAATCTCATCTACTTGGCCGATTGTCTACTTGGTGGCATCACACTAGCATATGTCTAGCGTAATCATCAAACTCGGCACATTACTAAGACATATTTCTTTTTTTTTTTAAAAGTAACTTTTTTTCCTACTCGACTGTACCCTGTGCTCACGATCTGCATTGTGTTTTAAATTTTCATGGCAATGATAAAATCCCAGTCTCTTTTCTGTTGCAACTTCCGTAGTTTAGTTACCATGATGAATTCACGTACCTAACATATAAAACTCACTAATCACATAATATTTCACTTTTCAAATATCACATAATATAAAACTCAATGACCGCTATCCAACCAGCAACCAAAGTTAGTTTATTTACCATATCGCTGAAGCAAACAGTTCAATAACAGGAAGAATAGTAATTTTGTTAAAACTCGAGTGAATTGTTGCGGTACGTAAGTACTGAAACGGTGCGTGTATAACACTTAAAGGCACATAACTCCCTCCGGTATATTTTAATTCACTTGATACATTACCGGAAATAGTTTTATATAAACTGATTTACCTTTCATTTGCTGGTCTAAGGGTACGATGCAGATGTCAGTAGTGGCGCGTGAATGTTATTAGGCTTGTTTTAAACGGCTCGGTCCGAGCGGTATATAACTCCCACCACATCGCTGGCAAGCCGCGGCCCTGGAGGAAGGATAATTAATCCTTCGCTCAAGTTTGCGACTTGATCGTACGATGTGTCACGTTGCAGCGGCACCGAAATGAGTATTACTAGTGTCGTAGAGCAATGCACGCTGCGGTTGTTTGAACTATATTTTAGCATAGGTGACGCAAAGCGGCCAGAACGGAGGGATTTATGTGACTTTAAGCATGTTATGATAGCTTGTTGTATAACAATACACACAATGGTTACAACAATAATTTGGCATTTACGCGCCACTTCAGGCCCACGTACTTCTAGCTGAAACCCCCATTTTACGCATATCTGCATGACTACGCATTTCTGCCGAGTTCCTTGCATCATCTGCTTGGTGCATCATTTGAGAAACAACGTACGGATCCTCTCCCAACGTCAGTCGCTACTTCGTCCACCAGTTGCCACCTCGGCCCCACGATCCCTTAAGATCCTAGCAGTCATTCCGGTCCGCTGCCGCACCCAGCAGCCACTGCTCTGCCTGCACCCTTTCCTCGCTTCCCGGGTCCATCTCCATTGGCTCTTCGATCACTGCTCCGTCTTGCGACCCCTCCGGTTCTCCTGCTGATTACTGTTTTTCCGGTTCCTCCATGGCTGTTCCTGTGCCCGTCGTTTCTTCTCCTTCATCGGAAATTCAATTCCCGGATCCCATTTCCCCGTGTCTCCTTTGTAAGGAGCACGGCCTTGACGCTTCCAGTTCTCCAACTGCTGCTTCGCCCAGCTGGGACCATATGCCACCGTCCCTAGGATATGTTCGCCGGACTCCCTGTTGCTACACCCTTCGTCTCCGGTTGTTGTCTCCAAGACGACAATTGTTGTTCCAGGGATCTCTCGGATTGTGCCTTCCAGCTCCCAGGCTTTTTCCTGTTCATGGCTTTCACCCCCTTCTTGGCCCAACAGCCCGTGTCAGCGACTGGTCCCTGCTGTAAGGCCGACCTCACTACGCCGTCTCCGGTCCCGACACTTTGCAGAAGATCCAGCAGACCCTGACCCATGACGGTCCTTCGTCGACTCAGTATGCTTGTTGACGACCGCAAGTGCCGGTCGTTCTCAATGCTGTTCCTTCCTGTCCATAATAAAGGTTTTTCATTTGATTTAAAAAAAAAAAGAAACACGATAATAACGAAGACGAACTATCAAAACCAAGACAAGTAATGCTACGTCAATAACCGTGGCAACGTTACATAAGGTACTATTACCATGGCATGCTACGAGATTTGTTCCACCAACAACCATTGCTTCATTCCCTGGTTATGCCCATTCCTTCCCTCGGACACCATCGCAGATGTACACTTCAATTCTGGTTTACTTAGGCTATCTCTTCAGCGTCTCCTGCTTGTGCGGTCGCCACTGACCGTGACGTATCCCATGCTCAACTCCAGCTCCTGATTATCCAGCAGTGGTCTGGTCACTCACAAGACCCCAACATTTTGGTCTCTTGGTTCTCCTTCTTCTTTGACTGGATCTTCTACAGCATCCTTTCATTCAGTGCAGTGTCTCAGTCGCACTCCCGTTCCCTCTGTCTCCCTACTTTTCCTTCGTCGATGCCCTTACGCGTCTGACATACAACCCAGGAAACAAGCGAGGGTGATGAAGGGTGCTCGATATAGAAGTTGGATGACCCTCCTTAACAAGCACACACCCAGTCATTCGAGAATCCACGCATCATGTTGCTCCTCTCCTCCCGATCGCTCACCTCTCCACCTATGGTCTCTTCTATATGTGATGCGCCGATCACGGTCCAGTATGGCTCGCCCCTGGGAGACTCTTATTTTGTTTTCAGCGGCCGCCAAACGGAGCACCCCTGTGAGGTTTTTCCCGTGTCTGGCCTCTTGCTGGGATACCCCTTACGTCACGCTTGGCGCGAAACCTGTCTGAGAAATGAAACGACTCATTACGGGCCACGAGCTTTCGCTGCAGTCTCTTCCTACGGTAGTACACATACTCCACAAAAGTTATCAACATTGGTTTCTGGTCTCCTGTAGCTTCACTGCGATCTCGGTTCCACGATAGACTTGCCTTGCTGGGTCTTAAAAAAAAAAAAAAGAAGCAATTTTGTATATCCACATACCTATATTCACTTGTCATCGTTGCCCGTATATATAACCGTGCAACGCTCACAAGTTTCACCTTTCAAGAGGTGCCCGGCGTACCGCTTCACGAGTATCCTCAACCGAGTTTTAGTGGATCCTGCTTCCTGTTCCTCACATCTCGAGTCACCTAGGCCATCAAGTTTCCTTCCCGGATGTTTATCTACCTCGACTTAGACCCTCCTAGTCCTGCTAAATCAAGGTAATGAAAATTGTCGTGTTGCATGATCTTCTTTTCATTGTCTCTTGCCTGAAACACGGTCAACATCCATATTGTCCCTGCCAGCAACGTTTGTTCCACCGCTGTCACTCTTTTTGTGGCCGTGATGAATATTCGGCCCTTCACGGGTTCCCTTGCATGCGTCCATCAGGCTCCATTGCGCCCGCACTCCTGTCGTGGATTGTGGGCTCCGATACTATCCTTCTGTGAAGTCCTGGTCACCCTCTGGTCTCCGGTTTTTTTCAAAATCTGCACTACATGGATGGCGCTCGGTTCACAGGGTCTACGGACTCTGGGGCAGCCGGCTCATAGCACGGATATACGTTTACCTTGGCCCCGCCGCCATGATCAACGAGGTTTGCTATATAAGGATTTTCAGGTAATAGATGTTTTCGTCGGCATTTAATAACATTGAAATACCAGGGTGACGCCTGGTTGATTTCTGTTTTTATTGCCTAAATGAAAACATACGTTACCTTTACCCGCTCGGTCTCCTCTCAAGGTTACCCTGATTGGAAGAAAGATGAAATGAGGTCCGTCTCAAAAGCTTTTACAGAGGCCTACGCGCATGCACAGTAGGGAACTACAAGCACGGCAGGAAAGCCAACTTCTCACTGGGAATTGAGCCCACAAAAGGAGGGAATTGCTATATAAGGAAAACCAGGTAATGTACGTTTTCATTTAGGCAATAAAAACAGAAATCAACCAAGCCTCACCCTAATATTTCACTGTTTTTTATGTGTGGGCTGCTCCTCTACTGTCCTTCAGCATGCCCCCCCCCCCCCTGCAGCCGCATCCCCGCACTTACGCCACTGGTTGGATACCTCTTTAACATTAATTTCAATACCTAAAGTAATGATAAAAAAATTCCTAGTTGAGGGTTAAGTATTCCTTTAAAACATGGGACTGTATGTGTATTTTTATTTTGTTCCACAAAGGTAGCTGTCAGCTATTAGTCCAGGTGATGTATGGCAGGCGTGAAACATGTTGCTATTTGTTGCTAGTTGTATGCTATTAGTATACATTTAACATGTAACCACATATGAAGCTCTAAAATTACACCAGGAAGTTCTTTTAACTGTGTTATTAGACATTACTAACAGGTAGTAAATCGGTTATGCTACACCTGTTGGCATTAACTACAGATAGTGAAGGTAGTACCAGATGGCTTATTTTAAAGTGAGCTTTTTTCCCCATTCAGCAAATAGTTTTAACACATGGACTACTTCCTTCATGTAAATTATATTACTCTTTTGCATCAGTGAGTAGTTACATATAACAATTTCTATTTCGTAACTAGGCTAACTTCGTGTCTTTTGCCTGGATTGAAAAGTTATGCTTTAGGGATGGGTAATAATTTGCAAAATGATCTATCGTAAATTAAAGTTGTTGTCCTGAGATTGAAGTAGACCACTATCAAGAGTTGGATCAGGAATAGTTAATATCTTGCGCTACTTTTTTCTCCTACATTCTAGGGAGTACTGCATTTGTAGGTTGGTCCTGTACTTGATGGTGCCACATAAAATTCGGCCCATATTTGTGTGATTAGGCCTATATTTGTAATATTAAAATGGGCATTTTACGTTGAGGTTTCATAGTGGTCAAAATTAGAATAAAAGTTCAACTCACTCAACTTGGATTTGGGCATCGGCAAATTTGTCATTCCTTCCTAAGATCATCTTCAGGCCTAAAATTTGCCAATACATAAATCCAAGTTGAGGAGTTGAACTTTTATTGTGTGATTAGGCCTATTTTGTGTGATTAGGCCCACATTAAGTTATTATCTAACAGCAGGGTACATTAAGTAGGTAGTGACGCTTTTCTGAAATGGGGGGTAAAAAAAAGACCTGCTTCCACCAACGGCACCAGAAAGCAGCACTTGCCTGGTCCGGGTAGGAGGCGAAACTTGAAATAAAACATGACGGCATCGTTGCCATGGTAACCATGATAATAGCGACAATACCTGCGGAAACAGACGAAATACTCGTGCGTGGGCAACATCCGAAGTTGAAGAACCTATTCTGTGTTCGATTCAAACTGTATACAGTTCGTTACACTAAGCGTAAACCACGGAAGAAGCTTCAGCCTGAACGGCCGATGAGGACGCTACTCGAACGTTCCCCGAACACAAAACTGTATGTGATAATTAGCTCCAATCGTAACGACAAACCGTTTTAAAATTGAATGTTGGTTTTTAAAAATAAAACTTGATCAGCCAGTTCTGATCTTTCTTAAAATTATTGTAATGTCCTGATCTGAATTACGATGTATTTTAAGCCGATTAATTTTGTATTCTTATCGTGATCAATTTGTTTTAGTGACGCTAAATAGTTTTGATCCCAATGATGCTTCCCGTTACTTCACGACCGCGCCCTCTGGCGGTAAATTGTTGAAAGCAGGTACATCTTTGGTCTAAAATGTTTACCGTTGTGAGAGAAAGAGTGGCACTACCTATACATTCTTCTACCCGGGCTTACAGCTTGCATTACTGAAATTTACTAAGCAATCTTTAGGTATGTTGGAAGACCAAATTAAGAAACGTGTGCAAAGCGGTTGCAAAGGACACGGGTGCAGAATAGGCCAGAATACTCGAATTAGGTGTGTGGGAAATTTCGGATAGCTGTGGAAATTACCTAAAATATGTCTTGCTCAAACAGTGATAGGCTGTGAAAATTTAAAAAATATGTAGGAAATTTTTGTGGAAAATTTTGTCCAGTAAGAATTTTACGCACCCCTGGTGCAAAGCAGTTTTTCCGTAAGACGAGTAGTGTTGTTCATGAAAAATCACAAGTGGAACCCCTGCCACTCTCCAGATGTGATTGGCTGAATCAGCAATTCTGTCTCTAGGGTGTTAACACGGACGATTCCTCCGGTTCCAATCGTTGCTAAACCTATCCATCCCCTGAGTACTTGAAAATATTATTTTGTCACAATAAGTTATGCAGCAATGAAGTTTACGCACGTCGTGGTAATTTTCGACTTGTGACTCCATTTGCACATGGTCTGCCAACACGACTTAAATATTTATTGGAAAATATAAGAATAGTCAGCGTGCCCCGTGTACGAGCTCTGTTAAGCCTCGAGAGTCAAAAAAGTGTTGGCGCTGAAATTATTGGATTGTACTACGTAGGTGCTGCGACATTAGGTACGTTTCTAGGTACATTAAGTGCGTTGCTTTGACTTCAGCACCAGCACTTTTTACTTCCATCCAAAAATATTTACCTTTGCTTGTTGGCTAAATATCGTTTATTTATGCTCTACGACAAAAACTTACGCTTTAAATACCTATTGCCTGACTCTAGGTGGTGTCCCTGCTCGCATCCCAACAACATGTATACTTTACTTTATCGTTTGGGGACGGATCACGTCGACAGCATGCTTTTGCTGTGTCATCATGTTTAATTTACAACCTTAAGAGAATGTTTTGGTCGAGATCAAAGCGTGTTCGCACAAGAAACCCCTGATGATAAATACACAGCGTGCAGGAGATGCCGGTCATGCAATTTCGTCTTAACTAGTGTAATGTTTAAGGACCGTAGGAGGAGGATCGCTTTGAGGACCATAGAAGGGAATGGCCTCCTCACCCCTACACCAACAGTAGATTGTCGTTATGATCCGAACAATTGAATTACGTTCCTATCGACAATTCACCACGACTAAGTTTATGTGGAAGATCACTACCAGCAGAACATTGATCTACTCCTGGCCCTCCACTTGGTTTGGAGGTCAAGGAACAAACATTCCAACCCTCCATACGGCAATGAGGAATATTTTTCAGTAAATTCGGAGGACATTTTCGGATAAGGGTGCACCTTCATCCGATGGACAGAATTCTCTCAGTCGATTTACCATTACTTGCCGATCACCTTCTGTAAGGAAAACCGGCGACAGTTAACGCTGCTGACCCACTGCTCGCTACATACGCAAGCTCAACGATACACTTCCTGATCCATACCATTTTCCACAATTGCAGGTCCTATTTTGTCTGCTTCTAAATTTAGGAAGAAAGTGAAACACTCCGCTGCTCCCAAGCAGGCAGATTTGGTCGCCCACAGGCCAGGAATAAGGCTGGCCCGTTCTGTAAAATGCCCTTTCGGGACTCCCTGGATCCTCTGTGTCTCTCTGGCCCATGGGTTAAGCAAGGGGACAGTAAAAGAAGCTGTTCATAAACGTTTGAGCAACCCTCAGCAACTTGGGAGAGACAACTCAGTATTTCCTTTTCAAGGGCACGGCCGCAGCATATTTCGAAGAGGGAGAGGGACCGTTAAGGGATGGAGAGTGGGTCTTTTCATCCCTGTGCTTGGCTTAGAAGAGGTATGTCCTGCTCTCACTCACTGAAAGGGTGGGGGGCAGGCTCAGGCACAACGTGAAAGAATGTGAGAAGGACACGTCTGAAGCCTTCTTTCTGTCCGTAGTACGGCATGGTTATGTTCCTCTGTTAATCGCCCTACCATCACTATCTGTGGGCCAACAGACTTGGATGAGCTACTGTATTAGAGAAAAAAATTGTACAAGTACTGGCGAAAGGAGCCTTTACCAACTGGTAGACCTCTAAGCTGCCACCGTTAGCTGCCGTAGCTGAATATATTTCGTAAGCCGAATCCCGGCCGGAAAAATTTCGACTAGCTGTAAGCCGGCCACCGGAAAAAATACGGCTTAGCCGAATCCAACAAGTTGCTTTATGTTGCAATGCTGGATGGTTTGCTTCGCATCACATACTAAAGATCAGTATAAGGTGTTTAAAATATGGAAATCACCCAGGAAAAGATTTGCAGTTTGCTTGCTAATTGTTTGTCAAGCCAACCACGTTCCAAACAGAATCGTAGTAATGCATCGACAGGCGACTTCGTCATCAACACGACGTGCTGTTGTTTTGTGGAGTCTGTGGTGGTGCCGTAGAATAACGTGTCTTATGATAGCTGGTTATTGTTCTGACAATAATGTCAGTGAGCATGCTGACAAAACCAATTAACAAGAATGTTTGCATAAACTTGTTTTGTCAGTTTGAAAAGTGTAATAAATTATTTTGTTAGTTGTGAATAAAGTACTGTTTTAAGCAGAACCCAGAGAGCAGCGCAAAACCAGGCAACAGTACCTTCTTAACTAATGACTATATATAATCAAGCTAGGATGCAGTGATAAGCTATTAGGTTATATAGTTCTATCACACAAGCAACAATGTAAAAGTTTTTTTCAGCCTAAGCTTGGCCGAATCTTGGCCGAATAATCGTACAGCCGTATCACGATCAAAAAAATATCTGGGTAGCCGAATCTCGGCCAAATTTTTTTTGATAGCCGGCCGTCCTAGCTAAATAAATGGGCTTATGGGTCTACCACCTGGAGCTCTTCAAAATGGAAACGTTGGTGTTGGTCAGGGAGTCCCTTTAGTAAGAAGAATGCTAGGTTCCCGTGGATTCGAAGACGCTTACCTTAACGTACCACTGCACCCATCCGTCTGCCATCTCTTCTGGTTAATTTCAGGAGGATGTACGTACGTACCACTTCGAAGTGATTCCTTTCGGTCGTAGTACGTCATCCCACGTCTTCACCATCATCACGTACCCTCTCAAGCTTATTTCGATGACTGGCTACTCCGCAATCTCTAACCACAGAACCATTTCCAAGACCTTCGGTTTTGCCTTTCCATCTTCACAAGACTGGACCTCAGTGCACACTATTCGTACAAAAACATTTCAGTTCCGGCAACAAACTGCACATTGCATATGGAAGCTTATACATACGTTGTAGTTTCCAAATATGCCGGGAGACACTCCCAGAAGTGATGATAGCCGTGATGACGTCATAAAAATGGACGCTATGCAATGTACTAAATCTGTTATCCCTAGAACTAATCGTTCACTCCTATCATGCGACCTATCGTTGGAAAGATATTTAATTTCTAAAAGAAATGCCAGAACAACGATTGGCGTAAATCTAGTAGTTTTTTATTCATGTGAAGGAAAACGTTATACGACCGCTGTGTTATATACTAAATCTCTATTATCTCCCGAACTAATGAATCAATCCTATCATGTGACCTATAGTTGGAAAGATAATTTAATTTTCTAAAAGACATGCTAGTACAATGTATACCATAGATCAGTTCGTTTTTGTTTAATTTGAAGGTCATCAAAAAGGCTGCCATGCATTATGCCAAATTTCTAGTATCTACAGAACTAATTGATCAATCTTATCATGCGACCTCTCATTGGAAAAATAATTTAATTTTCTAAAAGAAATGGCTGAACAATGTATGCTGTAAATCGATTAGTTTTTGTTTAATGTCAAAGGAAACATAATGTCCGTGTAATTATTGTTGCTTTATATGTTGTTCTTTTGGAAGCGGTCAATAAATAACCAGGGTTTCCAGACCCACCCTGAATCCTAACCCTGGGTTTTCGGGTTTGAAAAATATAAAACCCAGGTTTTTTTCTGGGTACCCGGGCTTTACACAAAATTGAACAAGATTCAACAGGAGTTATAATTCTAACCTCGCAACAATTGCTAATATCAGGCTTCATTAAAAAAAAGTTAAAGTAAACTTGCAACTGTTAAGACAATTTTTGAAAATCGTCTTAAATTCTTAAACTAATCCTTTTGTTTAAAATTCACTTGCATCAATTTTAGTGAATGACTACAGGTTAACGTTCGCGTAATGTAGCCCCAGCTGAGCTGGATGCAACCCGAACACAAGCAATGACGCTGTACTGATTGCTATGGTTACGGGGGAATGAGGAGGCTTTCCTGCTTGCCTGAGTCCCTTCACCGGATGGTGGCCACACAGACGCCATATAGCTAACTCACATCGCACTTGTATTTAACTAAAACACTCCATAATGAAGTGAAAATGTGAAAATAATTGAGTTAAACTAATGGAGTGAAAGTAATGATTTTCGCTCAATAATGGAGTGAAATGGAACCTCCATTATGGAGTGAATGTAAAATACTATTAAAGAATATTAAACCCGAAAAACACCAGTTTTGGGCTCTGCCAAACCCGGGGTTTTCGGGGCTGTAAATCGTCCGGGTACCTGGGTTGGGAACCCTTTTATTAACACTGTGCCGTATTGTTCACAGTGCGTCACTTGAGCAGTGGCCTTCACAGGCACACGGAAGTGTACAGGAAAGTTATTCTTTAACACGACATCTTGCGCTTCTCTTGGTACACTTTCAAGTCTACAGAGCTACGTTACTCCAGCAGTTGTCATACATCCCACAATTTAAATTCAGCTGATTCCTGTTACCTTCCCATAACCCACTGTCTGAACTATTGTCATCACCCCGATTGTGATACATTCCAGGACATGAAGGCCTGCAATGCAAATCTCATGTGCGTATAACCTGCATTGTTTTATGTGCAATGAATAAAGAATGCTGTCTGCTTTTCCTGATGTTGTATCACCAGCTTGAATGAAGTTTTTATTCCAGCCACTACCTGCTAATCAGCAGACAATCATTGAAATTACCGCCATTTCTATGTGTAGCTTTGCGATGGTTGATCTGCCTTAAAACTGGTGGCTGTGATGGATTAATTTTCTTAAGAATACATATTTTAATGTTCATGGTTGGCGAATCATGGATTTGGAATTCACATCATCTCGTAAATAACCACTGACTCTGTGTAAACACTGAAACTCATTCAAACCCGGTTCTGACACCCCCCCCCCGAAAAAAACGCCCCAGTTTAAACGCCCCTAGGGGGGGGGGGGGAAAGCCCCAGTCAATAATGTTCTTAAGTAAATGATTTTTAGTTCGCATCTCCAGGTTCACCCCATTTCTTAACTACACTTCCTTAAGTAGTAAGATAAAAATTGAGGTTTGCTTCAGATGCCGTAAGGCTCCAAGAAATTCCTTTTTTTTTAAGTGGTTGAAATTGTGAGCAATTCCACACCCCGAGTAGTGAGTGATTCCTCTAGCTCATGATTACCTATACGACATCCTGTCAGTTTGCATTTGATTTACTTTAAAGATATACCTTTTTTTAAAAAAAAACCTATACAACTTAGACAGCCTTGTGAGTATTTTCAAGTGTCCAGTAGGGATTCTTCTAGAAATTTGTGCCTTTATGACACTCGCTCCGTTTCAATTCGATTTACTTAAAAGATATACTGTTTTGCTTAAAAATTGATAACGACTTAGTGAGATTAAAATTGTGGGTGATTCCGCGGAGATAGTCTAGAATAGGGAGATCTCAAGAATTGGAGACGGTGTTCTGGAGCCACAGACTTTTTGAAGGAAAAAGAAGGCTAGTTTAAGGGAAAAAGTAGCTAAGTATGTGAATTTTAAACGGGGAGAGTTTAGTAAATACACAAAGATATTATTTAAATAGACTTCTTGGAGCTGTAAGTCATTTGATGCAAACTAATGCTCGTACAGATGAATCAGCTCAATTACGAATCTCACTGGCTGTTTTTGACGGCGAAAGTTTAGTATTGAATTTTAAACGGAGGGTAAATACTCGCAAGAAATTTTTTTTATATATAAATTTCATGAAGCATTAAGCGACCTAAAGCAAACTAATGCTTGTATAGATGTAAAGCTGAGGGTCAGCTGCGATGATCACCACTGGGGCATTTTCCCCTACCTGGGGACGTTTTTTCCTGGGGGCGTTTTTTGCTAGGGGCGTTTTTTCCCAGGGGCGTTTTGTTGGGGGCGTTTTTTTTCCGGGGGCGTTTTTTCCGGATACTTTCAAACCCAGCCACCAACACAGTATAGATATGTATATCACAGAATCTTTCTTGCAACTAAATGCACATTTTCAATTGCCAGTTGAGCAGTGGCAGGTGGAAATGTGCACGCAGTTGTATGAAAGCTTCTGTAATATACATATTTTATTGTGTTGGTGGCTGGGTTTGAACTAACATCATCTCTTAGTAGTGGGAGCAGATTAATGTACATTTACCTTTGAAACCTTCATGGATCTTTTGATGAGAATGAAAGGCTACCCAGGAAAGCACTGTATCGTCGTACCAGCCTTGCTTCTGGTGGATTCTGACCAGTCCCTCATTTCCATGGATGCATCAGTGCTTCTTTCTTCGCTGGTGTAATTTACTATTGGCAACGGTACATCACATGATGGTTTAGTCATACGTAGAAGGCTTGTGTAAGACTTGGACAAGCCTATCCCGCTTTATTCTTCAATGATCCTAAGTTGAGACTGGTTGTCACAGACATACCTTCTGCTGGTGAAATATTAGACAAGTTTGTTCCATGGAAGGAATCCACCGATGTACTGAAGGCTGTGTTATAATCTAGCAATTGCAGCACAAGTGAATAAATTGTAGATAACAAAACGGAGAATAAAACCAACTTTAAATTACATATAAAAACTGCCAAAAATTACGTGTATATTATGTTTTCCTTCAAGTTAAACAAAGCTTACTTACGGCACAAATTGTCCTTGCATTTCTTTTTGCAAATGAAATTATCTTTCTAACAATAGGTTGCAGGATAAGATTGATCAATTGAAAGATTGATTAAAAAAAAAGAAGTGACATCATATCAAAAACCAAAACTAGTAAAAAGAAACGCCAAGTTTCGAATGGTTCGGTCCTTTAAAGAAGTGATATCAACTCACCAAAACATTCGCCAACTTAATCGCACTGAGTAATACTCTAGATTTTAAATGAAAACTTGAACATTGCTACCGAAAGTAGCAATGTTCTAGTTGTCATTTAACTTTCGAACTATTAGTCGATGCGATTAACTTGGCGAATATTTTGGTGTGTTGGTATCACTCCTTTGAAGGACCGAACCATTCGAAACTTGACGTTTCTTTTTACCAGTTTTGGTTTTTGATATGATAACACTTACTTTTTTTTAGATTGTGTATTAGGCTCAACTCAACTAGCTTGCAGGTTTGTAATAATGTGCTACGTCAGCTGTATAGCTTGAGTGGCTATTTTTCCAATATTGTAATTTCGTATTACTCCTTTGAGAGGCCGAACCATTTTCAACTTAGTCGCCTCCTTATCAGTTTTTTTTTTTTTTTTTTTAAATGTAGTTATGTCACTCCTTTGTGAGGTTGAACCAGTCTCAACTTGGTGGCCCCCTTTACCAGTTTTTGGCTTTAGTTGATATTTTTTTTTTTGTCAGAACGCAGACACAACGCAGACACAATTGAACGCAGACACAATTCCTTTCGCAACGTTGTTTAGATTTGTGATGACACACTAGCGCGTGTCTAGATACGCATGTCAGTATACATGTTGTCGTTGTCCGAACTTTGGCCATCCAATCAGTGACGATTCCGACAATACTAACAATGGTTATAACAATACTTTCGTAGGTACTTACGTGCCCTCCCATGCCATTCCCGTTACACCCCAAGCGTAAATTAGAAAAGATATGCAGTTCGTATCGTAATGCACCCATTCATCCAATTTCATAGCTGGAAGCCTTCCCATTATCTCAGTATCGACGAATAATCACCCTATGGAAATTAACATGGGGATGAGCAGACTAGAACTAGCTAGTAACACATTTGCAACGTTATTGAGGGTCAGATTTTGCATTAAAAGTTGCTTAGGTGACATTCCTTCAAGAGTTAATTTTTGTCAGTTGGGTCATTGCTCTCCATTTCACCACAATTTAAGCTTTTGTATCGTATTATTATTTTCCCCCAAGTACTGAAATGTGCCCAACTATGCTTCAGGATATTATGCACTTATGCAATGGTGTCGCGCTACAATGGTTACCTCCTCAACAATTGAATTGATGTGGTGTTTGTTGCCTAACTTGGCGCGACACACTAGCGTGTGTCTAGATCGATCGTGTTGTGGTCATTTAGGTAACGCTATAATTTGTTATTCTTCAAATTAACAAAAACTAATAGTATTTCGGCATATAATACTCCGGCAATTCTTTTAGCAAATTAAATTATCTTTCCAACGACAGGTTATACTATACGATTAGTTCCGAAGACACACGAAATTTAGTACATCACATGGTGGCCAGCTTGATGACATCATAATTGGCGGAGCGAGCGAGTGAAGCGAGCGAAGCGTAGCCTATAACGGACACCAAATTGCAAAATATGTGTCCGTCCGTTGGTTGCACATTTTTAGTCTGGGTGGAGCCCAAACGAAAGATCGGATTAGAATGAAATTTGGTACAACGTTTCATACCTTAATTAGTATTGCTTAGCCAAAATTTGCCGTATATCGAACAATTATTACGGTAGAAATTTTAAAATTTTCGAATTTATTTCTAACACTCACCATTGTAAATTTGGAATCCTGTATTAATAGTTAAGGAATTCCGACGAAGCAACACCATGCTAATGGTAGTCAAATGAACTTTAAAAAACACGGCAAATTACATTTTTGTTGATTCTTTCTAGCTAATAATTTTTTTCGATGTAATTCAATGAAATAGTATCATTTAACACTACAGGAACAAACGCAACCATAAAAAACAAAAAAAATTCCATTAACGACACACGTTAGTTTCATTTGAAAAAAGAATGCTTGGAGATTATTCAATTCAATTCAGCATGGCAACGAAAGTGGCGTCTACACTAGAGATAGGATTCCCGAATATGAAACCTGAAATCGTTGTATCAAGGCCAAGTGGTATGATAAAAGGATAGTTGACTAGTTGACAGCAGACAAAACACAAGCGCATGAAACACGAAACAATAATATGCCTGCCTCTCTCAGTTTATGGATTCCTGGTTGCCACGGTAACGTGAAGTCTCGAAACCAAAAACCGTGTTGCATCGCATGAAGGATTAGTCCTAATCTCGAATCGCTGTTGTAAGCTGCTACTTACGAAATTAAATCGGAGATAAATATTAGTCCTAAACGCTGAAAATTAGGTCTAAAACTAGGTCTAAAAGCTAACACATTTTTAACCTAAATTGTGATGGTTATATTTCTTTTAGATTATATAATAGAGATTGCTGTTGCAGTGCGAGATAGAGGTGTGTGGGTCAACATTTTCGTTGGTGGCGGTGTCGTTTTATACCAAAGTAGTATTGTGAACCTTTTGAATATTCTGACTATTGTTAAAAACTATCGTACTGATGATTGTTTGGCTTGCAGTTAAATGCCTTGTTATTAATATTTTAATATCCAGACTACGTTTTGCGGTAGCTCAAACAGCGGTGGCCAAACGTGCTGTTCTGTTTTTACTCGTGGGGATGGCCAACATCTTTAGTGTTGGCTGTGAAAAGAGACTACAAATAACTAAACAAAAACTAAATACTGGAGCAAACGAAAGCTTGTTAACGTAAATTTGACACGTAGCATAGGCCTATATTTAAAAAAACGCTAAAATAAGAAAAAGGCCAGCAAAGAGCAGCAGTACGTCACACCAAAAGGTAAATAGCCCAACTTAGCCCATTAAGTATTGCACCCAGATTTTTAATGGGCATTAACAAAAGTGGTATCGTCATTAAAATAAAAACTAACTATAAGTTTCAAATGAAGATTCGTTCACTTCGCCTACAATACCCCCAAAGGCTGTTTCCTAGTATATTTTCCTTCAAATTACACAGAATCTAATAGATTTATGGCATACATTGCTTCGGCATTTCTTTTAGCAATTTAAATTATATTTCCAACGATAGTTAACACAATAAGATTGATCAATTACTTCCGGAAATAATTCCGTGTATCACACAGCTGGTATATCATATTTTTCTGCAGGTTAAACCAACACTAATAGATTTGTGGCATGGATTGCTCTAGCATTTCTTTTAGCAAATTAAATTATCTTTCCAACAATAGATTGCACGATAGGATTGAGATTAGTTCCGGCATGGGTAGATAGGTTCTGGGGATAGTAGAGATTCAGTACATCACACGGCAGCCATTTCGATGAGGTCACCAGGGCTATATGTCGTCACTTCCGGGAGTGCCCCACCCCCCACCACCACCCCCAGCGGATTTGAAAACTACAATGTGCGTACAGCTTCCATGTGCAATATGCAGCTTGTTGCCGGAACTGAAATGTTTTTGCACTATTAGCCGCTAACAGTGGGCACTACCTAGGCGTCAACATTGCAAAATCGCAGGTCCTTCCGGCACATACCATCGTACTTCTGGGGGAGGAGTTCGACTTGTCCCACTTTCTAAGTCAACCATCATCAGAGAGACACACAAAACTGGTCGCGTTGTTAACATCCGTTCAGCATTCGGCTTCGTCGTCAGCCAGAGACTTAGGGGCAGTGTTAGGACAAACGGATCTTTAGAATTCGGATTCAATCCGGATTCGGCGCAATTTTTACTGTCTAGCTGATTTGTCAATAACTTTGCTAATCTTTGGCCGATTTGGCCTTCCAATGCAACATTTGAAGCGCTTTTTTCTGCCTGCTTTCCAATGAAGCTAATTTCAAATGGATAACTGCTCCGAAGTTATACAGGAAAAAAAATGAAGTTGCAAAAATGTTTACTCAGTCTTTAAAATTATTCAATCTTTCAGGCAGAGAGAATATTCAGGCTGTCTAAAATACAAAGGGCTGAAACAAAGGCTTTTTGGGATTCGGTTAAGATCTGGATCTGATCCAGCAAATCTTGACAATTATCCTAATCCGTCCAGATTTGGTAGAAGTAGATTTGGTCAATTAAATCCAACCAGTAATTCCAAAGCTTGGTGTCCCTGTTCCCAGATCGTCAAGCGGATGGCCTCAGCATCTAGTGAGTGGGGATGCTTGCTTATGCCTTCCCTCCATCCTCAAACGTCATTACTGAGCAAAATCCGGTCGCAACTTTGGCCGCCATCACCCTGGTTCGTGGACTTACTGGACGTGACGTAGGAAGACCTGATCCCACTCCCGCTCAAGCCGAATCTGGTCACCCAGCATTACGGCCACTCTTCAGCCAAGTCCAGCCTATTTCGTCTTCACGCATGGAGACTGAAGGATGGCTTAACGGCTGCGTGTTTCTCATCCCCAGTATCTACACTCTTTACTTCAATGCCACAAGGAATTGACTATCAAGTTATACCTGGAAAAATGGCTAATTGGTTTACATGGTGTAGTGAAAACACGATGGACCCTTGTGACCGCTCAGTAACGTCCCTGGGAAAAACACTTTTTTCTGATTGGTATGTGCCCTGTCGTCATAAATGGGTATTGCACAGGGATTAATGCTGTGTTGCCCTGCGTCGCCAAGATGGTGCCCGTAAACAGCATAGTGATTTCCAGATTGGTTCAAGCGTTCGGTAATCTCCGACCTCTGCGCCGTCGTCTTTTTTGTGCCTGAAACCTTTCTTCGTTGCTTCTTAGTGTATCTGCGGTCCCTTATGAGCCCCCGCAGCGAGCCTTTATTTGCACCTTACATGGACAGCTTTTTCCAGATAACTTTGGCAACTGCAGCCCATCACAGCAAGTTAGTGGCATTCACCAGAGAAGACAGCTACATTTTCTTAGCACAGGACTGGTGAAGCTTCACCCTTATTTTTTGCTAGGAGTTCCATGCAATGAACCAGAGATCAGACAAGCCTCCACGTCCGGTAGTCACTTACGGGTCGCTACCCGTTCTCTAGTGGTGTACTTAAGTTGAGAAGAGGTGCAGTGCGTCATTCATGCCTTACTTTTTTACCTGGAAACTACAAAAAAAATCCCTCACCTGCACCCACGTCTTCTGGGAAGATGCCTCCTTGGATGCCCCTTTTTTTGTCAGTGTAGAAAAAAGACTGTTATCCCCACGTTGCTGTCTGTGACCCCTACGAAACTGACTACTTGGATTGCATGGTGATCAAGCGTGCATATGAATCACCCCCGGATCATATAGCTCTTTTTCCCCTCGGTGCGAGCACACGAACTAATCAAGCATGCATATGCCATCACCCCCGGATCATGTGGATTTTCCCCCCCTCAGTGTGAGCACACAAACTAAGGGCTTTGGCGTCATCCTGGGCTTTTGCCTCAGGGGTGCCCCTCAAGGAAATAGTGTCAGCTTTGTGATGTAGTGTCAAGATTAGTTTTTAATACTGTCACCACAGTAGTCACTGGTTGCCTGTTTTTTCTAAAACTCATCGGTCACTATTGTCGAGATGTTAGCAGGACTGCTGGAGGTGCAAGCATGTTATGGCTGGCAGTTCTGTAAACAAGATGTGATGGTGGCCCGTCTGCCAGAGGAGGTAGAGAGCTTAGCATGAGGTGTACGCATAGCTTCGTAGCATGTGTCGTTAAGCAATTGAAGTTATCATCTGTGCAGATAGCTTTGGGATCATTTTGACCCACCTCCTTTGGACAAAGGCAGCCAAACTAACTAAAGAGAACTATTTTTGGATGGAAGTGAAAACGGAATTTTAAAAATAAAATTGGTTTTTACTTCCCTAAAATACTTAGCTTTAGGTGGACCCATCTCCGATCTCGCCGAACCGAACAGTTCGCCTTGAACGAAAGTGACCAACAGGTAGCAATGCCTGCTGGGATGTAAGCAGGGATGCCACCTCGTTGGAAGCTACAGAAGCTTAAAGCTTAACGTCTGGGCATAGTGCATAAATAAACTATATTTAGCCTCTAACTAAAGGTAAGCATTTTAGGATAAGTAAAAACTAATTTTATCAACAGCTCGTACCGTGGGACACTACTAGCTGTTCTTATATTTTCCTATAAATATTTTAGTGCCATAGACCATGTGTGAGTGGATCACAAGTCGAAAAGTTTTATGAGGTGCGTAGAATTCGTTGCTACGTAACTTGTGACAAAATAAAATTTAAGAGTTAGTTATTAAATTAAATTTGGTCGTAAAATATTATGACACAGGTATTGTATGATTGGTGTGGTTAGTGCCATTTTGTTGCTTGGCCCTTGTAAATGCAGATATGAAGTGGGTAGAATGCTGAGAAAAATCAATGGTTCAGTTTCTTACCCATACTCTTTTGACACCAATTCCACTAGGCACTGATAATAGATTCCTATTCCCGTGTAGCGGTAGATTTGTTGCTGTTAATAAACTTTGAATGTATTGTTGTGTTATGAAATAAGCATCCTTCTGCAACAACTTGCAATCCAGTGGTCTGTTGCAACAATAACCTTGTGTGATGTGATATTGTAAATCTTCTGAATCAAACACTAATAGGTTGAGAATGGTATCTTATGTTTATATTTTTATTTTTTATTGTTAACAAATTTTGTGTTATTTACAGGAATCATGGCGTCGCTTGCATCAGGTCGTCCTGTTTTATTCACAATTGAGCAAATCGAGCTGATCCGGCGGCTGCGCAACAGCGGCATCACCAAAGAGCAAGTGGTCCAGGCCTTTGAGGAGCTGGACCGGCTCGATGCTGAGCTCGGCCGCCCATACACCCTTCCACTCACGGCTGGTGGGCCGTTGGGTGGCGGAGCCATCGCTGCCGGCCAACAACTTGGCTTAGCTTTGGCTCACCTTCAGCTGCAGCAGCACTTGTTGCGCCAGCATGCTGCTGCGACAGCGTCAGCCCACCGGCGGCCGAGCTCAGATGGTGGTGGTGACGCGTCCGTTGCCAGTCCTCCAGCGCAGACGTCGGATTCACCGCCCCCAGCGCCGCAATCAAGCACTCCAAACTACCTCACAACCCCTCCAAACCATCGCCTGTTAAACGGCCACCATGATCAGTTCCTAGAGGACCAGGTTGAACTCCAAGAGTTCGTAAAGTAAGTAATCACCCAAATTAAATTTGGTTTTTGCCTGGTTTGCTTTTTGCCCTAACCAAGAGGCAACTTATGAATCATACCATTGTTTATTTGGGATGTGCATGAAACCTGAGTCACAAAATCCCTTGGGCACAAAATCCCTGTATAGGCACATTACGACGAAATACCTGTATATATTAATATTGAAGTACCGGGGGGGGGGGGGGCATTTTAAACAAATTTTATCATTATTCAACTGCAATGTTTTCCACTACAACTTTGTTGAGTACTCGAGTCACTACTCTTACGATCACAGTTCCAAGTTTCAACACTTTAGTTTGTCAAGAACAATATACTTTTTTACTGCTGGCGTGTGTATTAGTTTTTTTTAGTTGGCAAGGTCGCAGTATATAAAGAGGAATAGATATTTTAAGCTTTAATAATGTGTTTCATTGCTGACCGTTCAGCATTCTCGGTTAGCCTGACAATTTCCAAACAAGTTCAAATTGTGGTGTTAAACCTAAACTAAAAATCTTGTGACGTTTCAGAAGAGCAACAGTTATTCCATGTTGTCAATTCTTGTTTCGTAGGCACTTACAGCTCGCTTCGTGTAGGGCGATTCTATTTTTTTTAGACTACGCACGTCTTCGTCCAGTAAAGATGGTAACCATTAACCCCTTCCAATTCAGACATACTCCCAGAGTGGCTATTTTTCAAAGTCGCTTGTGTGTGTAGGTTGGTGAGGCTATGCATCCTCTTTGCTAGGAGACCAAGCCCCCAACAACTGAGCTGTGCTTTACTCGTTTCACTTCTGGTTCCCAGGGAACCTTCGCGAAGCTCACTTTTCGTCGCTGTACTTACTTATTTTGTCTGCTTACATAGGTGTACATTCAGGTGCGGAAGTGGTAAGGCAGAAATAAAACTGTGCAGTATCAAAATATTGTAGCAACTCGGCTTCAGTGATCTTTAAAAGAATTTCTCTAGGTTCTGGAGGTTCTTATTCTTTCTGAGCAACAGTTTCTGGGGGGGGTTTTTGATTTTGTTCCAGATTGATTTTGAAGAAAAAAAAACAACTAACTTGTTGTGGACTTATTCTTTTCAGAATGGGTTAGCATAGACCGGGTCATGCCATCCAAATGTTTTTTAATGCCTAAATGGACAAATAATAGCCTACAAAGCCAGCAAATCTTTTTTGAAACAAAAAAAAGCTGTTTACAATTTTTTCTATTTGCCTTTTTTTTGAGTCAGTACTTTTGTAAAGAAGTAAAAACAACACTGATTGTTGAGTCTAATGCACAACAAAATAGATGTTATTGTGTTCAAAATTCTGTTAAACCCAAATTAGTTATGTGGTAGAAGTTCCTTGAATTTTAAGTACAAGTTTTGATAAAGGTCTGAAAAAATCCTGTACATGAATCATACAAATTGCTTGTTGATGCTGATTTTACAAAGTAAATAATGTGAAAAATAAAATGCAAAATTTCCAACAGAAAAGCAAATAGGTTGAATTCATACCTTGATTGCACTAAGCGCTAAAATCTATATATATATTTCGCTTATGAGCAGACTTAATGATGATGAGGGATCATGATGTCCGGACAGAAGCGAGTAGGACTTCCGGCCAGAAGCGAACAAGCTTTGCATTCCAGCCCAGGGATGGGGGGGCGGGGCGGGGCTGTTTGCTCGAATGGCGTATGTTACGCCGTGGTCAGCTAGTTGTCGTTAATATACAATTTTTCTTTAATTTAATCAGCTGTGTCAGTGCAGTATAGAACTACCGATCGGGCACTCTTAATATTTTATAAAACTAGAATCGAATTAGTTCACATGTTTGTTTATTTAAAACATTTGAATCACACTTGTTTTTCATTCATGTTTGTTTTAAAACTGGAAGTGTAGCCTGAATTCAACATTTTAGATAAAAGTTTGGTCGATTTTTAATAATAATAAATTCCTATAAATCAAGGTTTTTTGTAGCCTTAACCAAAGAGAAAAGTGTTTATCATTTTAAGGCAGAAAAACAAGGTGGTTAATGCATGTAAAATATTATTATCAATCCAAAAACTGTAGGATTTTTTTTTCTTTTTCACAAACGAGTCTTGTGTCCGTGATTAGACCAAAAACTTTACAAAAAAATGTTCTTTTTCACAAACACGAAATACTGTCTTGTCTCAAAATAATACCCATTAAAGTTATGATCACTTAAAACAAGCTTTCAGTAGAATGGAGCCCCATACAAGCAGTAGTTTCTGCTTTTTAGCTTGCTGAAATCAGTCCGGTTTTGAGCTTGTTAATTAAAGTTACAATTTAAATTTTTTACATATATTTTCCCTGTTGTTGTCCTGCACAGGGTACTCCCCATCCCTTATACTTATATAAATTAGTTTTTTTTTTTTATTTTTACTTAAACATTGTACTTGTGTACGGCAAATACGTAAGTAAATAAATAAATTAATCAATTAGTTAATACAAAATTTGATTTTTTAAATCAGGATTTGGTTTTTTCCCTACATCAAGGCAGAACATTAGTAATAGAAGCTACCTAGACAAATAATATGTCCTGCATTTATTTCTCCTTAAATTCCCAGGTAGAAGGAGTGAAATCAGAGCAGATTTACCATAATATGTAGCAAACATTATGATGAAAATTGTTGTGCACATTGTCTGCTTAAGTTCCCGTTTGCTGACTGTGAGACTATCCAAATTATATGCCTTTCAAAAGAACAGATGTGTACTCCACGTGGCTTTTATTCTATAACCACTTCCTACGGAACCTGTTTGTACGGTAACTATTCAAACGGTCCGTGCATGACATAACTTCCAGTAGTAAAGCATTCAGGTGTTGCGTAGGTGTTTGAATTTCCTATCTGTTTAGTAACCTGCTGTTCACGTTGAACATTCCAAGGTCAATGTGCTTGGTGAATAGTTAAAGTGGAACTGCATTGGTCACCTTTAAGTTAGTTTAATAGCTAAGGTGATGCAGTTAAAGCTGTATTTGCATGAGGTTCACGGTCAAGACTCGGGCTAGGGCAGCGTCCTTTGTAGGATCCCTAGTTTTTTCAGCCCTGGGATTTTAATAATGATCCGGTTAAAAAACAAAAATAATTAGAGTTTACTTTTAAATAAATTAACGTTGTACTTGGTTACTCTCTGTAGTACTTTTTTTTTTTAGCTTTATATGGTAATTCTTCAGGAAGGGTATCATGAGTCGCGCATTAGACAATGGTAGACAATTAGACTGCAGAATGTAAAATTTTATAATATTTAAAATGTCCAATAATTTCTTACATATTTATCGAGGAAACTACAATTTTTTTGCTGAAGGCTTTCACTCTACCACCCAAATCACTGTGGATTGTAGTAGTCACTAGTATGGTGAGGGATGGTAGATTGATTTGCAGAAAAAACGTAATTTCACACAACCTTGATAAACAAACATAGAGAGGTTGTTAAAATGCTACCATTTCGGCCTATGATGCTGATGCATTCCGGAGTCTGTGTTTTTAACTACCTCAGTTAAAGCTTTTCATCAAGTTTTACCTAATCTTGCAGGTTTAGGTAAAGAAAATGCATCACTGCCTGCAAACTTATTTCGATGATGGAAATTTATTACACTATTTTCACGGGTTTTTTTTTCAGTGTTTTTTTTAATAAAGTTATTTTTAAATTTTTACGTATCTTGCTTGTTTAATGGTGGTAATAGTGGATAACAGGATAAGTAGCACGTGTAGGTTGGATTTAAAATTGAATTATATATATAAAAAAAAATCCTGCACCCCAAAAACTATTATCGAAAGATTCGTAGTACCCTTCTGTACATTTTTTTGTCTATTTTTACATTATATTACTAAGTTCAACACCATTCAATTTGCCATTGTATAATTGAGTATTTAAGTGACCAATTTTAGTGCCCACAAATATGGTAATGACTATAGTATTATACGTACACATAGGCTTATTCTTATTTTATTAAAATTTTTGTCTTGTTTTTTTTTTTTTGTTTGTTCGTTCTTGCACGGAGCTATTTTATCAAATGTTTTAATTACAAACTTTTGCTTTTTTGATGTTGTTAAACGGACATTTATCAAATTTCTTTTTTAACTAATCCACCAATATTTCAGTATTTACAGAGTCAGAGGTTGAGTTTATTGAATGGTTATGCTACTGGAATTTTTTTCTTTGCACAAAACAGCACAAAGCATACGTACGCTGATTTGTGTTGACAATACAATATTGAAATTATACAATACTTGTCACACGCAGCATTAAGCTACAAACATACAAAAATAATAATTCAACACACACAAAAAAAAACCAGCAGGGCAAATCAATCCTAGTATGACGTCAAATCAGTTTTATCCATATAAAAAAATAGATTTTTCAATTTTGCTTTCAGTCTAGTTCGTTATAGTAGTAAGCAGCAGAATTATATGTGTAGAATTTTTTCCCAATTATTATTATTTTTTAATGTAATTATTTAATGTCAGTGTTTAATGTCAGCTGCCTGCATTTATACAGACTTAGGTGAAGAGGTATGCACCGTACAGATTTCTTTGGCTTAGGTTAATATTTTCCCCATCGCCAGCAACCACATTCCCGTAAAGCATGCAGTTAACAAAACTGTCTGTAGGAAGCAACATTTATAATCTGCCATCGCTTCGTGAAAATGGCCGACGTTTTGATCGTTTTTCAAAACGAGACGTTACTGACTATGGTTTAAGTGTTTGTTCAATGATTGTTGTTTAAATTTCAAATGTTTTTAAAGTCAATTTGATCATATATTTTAAAGTTAGTGATATAATTATTGGCAGCACACCCTGGAAGTAACTTTACCAGGGTTGATGGCGCACATGGCTGTCGATTTTAGGCCAGTAATTTAATTTTAGCACGTCTCGCTTTTGAGTTTGAGTTAATTTAGAATATTATACTAGCATCGTACATTCTTCCCTTTTTGTCAGTCTGGAAGAGTACTCCTATCAACTTATTTGGAATTTTTTGAAGTCTTACTAATTGTGACCGATTAGTAGTTTGGCTGTAAATTTCGACACCGTGGTTGGAGTAGGATTCCATCCAAGTATCATACACAAGTTTCTTGATTTTTAAAGGCTCAACGTTTTTCTGATTTTAGGCGTCTCTTTTGTAGCTTTTGAATCGGGGAAATAATGTGTGTTTCATGCTTCCAGCTGTTGATGTTTGACGAAATGTTACACAATAACAAACGTCTATCTTTTGATTAGTTAAAACGTCTGGTTAGTCTGCATTTCTGTGATAAGTTCTCTGTATTGCTGTGTTGTAGAATTATTGTACTTATTTTTTCCCAATTATTATTATTTTTTAATGTAATTATTTAATGTCATTGTTTTCCTTTGACAAGTTTGTACTTAATAACACTTAATAGCCCTTAATAGCATTTTTGTCAAAACTATTAAGTGCTACATTACAGAATTTTTTGTTTTTATTTTTCCAGTTGTTATTATTTTTATAAAATAGCAAAAATTTGGTGTTAATTGTACTACTATTTACACTACTATTTCTGCTCTCTTGTTGTCATGCTGTGCCTCACAGGCTACATTTATTGACAAAAAGTAAATAAATTTAAACTGCAAGTCAGCTGCCTGCATTTATACAGACTTAGGTGAAGAGGTATGCACCGTACAGATTTCTTTGGCTTAGGTTAATATTTCCCCATCGCCAGCAACCACATTCCCGTAAAGCATGCAGTTAACAAGACTGTCTGTAGGAAGCAACATTTATAATCTGCCATCGCTTCGTGAAAATGGCATTACGTTTTGATTGTTTTTCAAAACGAGACGTTACTGACTACGGTTTAAGTGTTTGTTCAATGATTGTTGTTTAAATTTCAAATGTTTTTAAAGTCAATTTGATCATATATTGTTAAAGTTAGTGATATAATTATTGGCAGCACACCCTGGAAGCAACTTTACCAGGGTTGATGGCGCACATGGCTGTCGATTTTAGGCCAGTTGCGTGGGTTTGTGGCACACACCTCTGATTAACTGGCCATTGCTATATATCTATTTCCACTATGCAGAACTCGTATGCTTTCCATTCTAAAGCATAAAAACAGTTGAAAAAAATAATAAACTGCTCCACTATTTTTAATAACTATTGCAACGATTTGTTTTAGATTCTTTCAATTCTCTTCTGCTACAGTTTGTTCTCAAAAAAATATGTACTTCAATTAAAAATGCCACGGAAAATTTTTTGCCTCTGGTATGGTTTTTTTTTTTTTTCTTTTCAATATTTAGTGTGAGGAACTGTAGAAGCCAAAAAGTAATGCTTGTATGAGGACTCTAGCTGAAAGTATAACAAAATTATCCCATAATGGATCGATCAGGAATTGATATAAAAAAAAAGTTGGAGTTTGTGATTTCCCACAGAACAAGTAACATTTGTATAGTTACTTGTTCCATGTACCCATTATTGATTATTTTTAAAATAGTTATACAATTGCTGCCAAAAATTAGGCAGTGGCAAAGTTTGGAATCCTCCGAACTGGTCAGAATAATTAGGCAAAGTTCAACAATTAATTGAAGTAAAAAAGGGAAATTGTTGATTTAACGCCAAGTTATTTCGGGACAGAAAGGACAATTTTGCTAGGAAGTACGTAGGATCTTTTACACGCCATAATCGACATGATCATGAGTGCATTTCTAGCCCCTTCTCTTCCCTTACACACAGGGGTGAACCGAGACAAAAAATGTAGTTTAGTGTTTACACTATGGAAAGCCAAAAATAGTTAAACCTCAATAATCTAAAACGTGTGAAACGGGCCAAACGAACGTAACTAAAGTTTTATTTATTTGTTTATCACTTTAATAAATAAAATTTGTTTTAAAATACCAAGCTTTCAGTTGTTGAGTGCCGTGATACTAAACTTTGTATCAACAGTATCGGAAAAATGACAGGTAGCGTCTAAAAGTTCCATACACTTAATATTTTCTTCTTTCCTATATGTCTGTCTAAAAAACTAACGCTTGCCATAATCTTAACATTAAACTGGTGGTATCAGTTCTGTAGTTTGTTGTGGTTTAATTGTACTTTCTTCTTTTATAGGCAGGGCGACGCTGTAATTTTAGAAGAAATTCGTAAGTTTGTCTTGCGATATAATATCAAGCAGCACTTTATAGCCGAAATGGCTAAAATTAGCCAAGCCTACGTTAGCCGTTACTTCAGAGGAGAAGTTGCTGAAATGTCGGAACGCACCAAAACTGCCATCTACTCCTGGTACCTGACTTGTAAAAAAAACCCTTGGAAGCTTAGTAAGTAGTCTTGGTTTCTTCTTACTGAGTGAGGGAAAAAGTATATGCATACATAGCATAGGGTAAATGGTTGCAAAATATTTTGAAATAGGCTTAACACTATTTGACTTAATAGTGGAATTTTAATGTAAGTACACTTTTATAACTTCGCAGTATTATATACAGTAAGGAGATTATAAAGATTGAAAATTCTCTAGTTGACAGCAGAGCTTGAAGCTCGTAAGTCTACCTCTATATAGACAAACAAGTTACAGTCCAGTTAGTACTTAGTAGACTTTCTAAGGCGGTAGGCTAAGTTTATTTAGCCATTCAAGACATGACGGCTTGCGATAAGTAGGGACTTCTGAGTAACTGTCCACTAGTTAGCCATCTGGATAAGAAGCCTGGAGATTCTACACATAAAGTAAATTACACTTTTAACCATTCTGACAGAAGATTTTGCTAGTTTTACCAATTTTTGTTTTGCAAGGTTTAATTTCACCAAGTTTTTGCTTGCAATTGTAGATTAACCTTGTTTTGCTTGTACTTTTACAGAACAGCACAAGAACACAACGTTAACTATTCCAGTGTTTCCCTCTACCGCCACAAATGGTGAATCTAACTTGGGAATTTAGAATTAGGGATTGAAAACAGCTTTACTTGCGCATAATGTTTAAAGAAAGGCTAATGAAACATGCAAAACTGAATAACGCTAAGAAAAAAACAAAGCAAAAGCAAAAAAAAAATATTTTAAAAAACAACAAAAAAAGGGTCACCAGAGGGCCACCTGATATTAGAAAAACCTATGTCTGGCCCTATTGGTAAATCAGGCTCTTAGGTTCGGCTTTCTAATTATTCGATCGTAAACTAACTTTAGTCTGGCTGACCTGAGTGTATCCCAAAAACTATGTACCTGGTTTGCCAAAAAATAGCATAAAAAAAATATGTCAAGATGATTTCATGTCGTTCACTGCCAAATGAGGTAAAAGGCAAACTTCATGCTCATATGGAGGCCTTGGTCACATACAGCACAGATGTGACAAATTGGGGCTCATTAGCCATCCTTCCAGGCCATTAGGTTTCATCCCTTGTGGTAGTCTACACCTCATCTTATTTTATCAGTATTGCATATGGGCAACCCCGAGGGGTCAAATCCAATTACCCGGAAGGAGGACGACTGAGCCTGAAAATTGTCATCTGTACTGTGTGTGAACGAAAACTGTACTTTAGCATCATGTTTTAAATGTTCATTGACAGTTGGACAGTACCGTAATTTCACGCGTATAACCCGCACCACTAAAAAATAAAGCGGCTGTGTAAACTAAAAATCTCGTATAACCCGCACCCCTGTATAACCCGCGGGTACTCTACAAGGTTTAACGAAGTTTCAACGAACTCACTAGTGCGTACCATAATGCCAAGCAGTTGACCTTCAACACATTTATTATCTTGTTACCCAAGGTAAAATAAAAAGCTATTTTGTCTTTATGTACTGTATACTACCTTTATACTGAAATATCTTTTAGCACGTTTAACGATTGGTACCGTAAATAACCAGCAGTGCGTAACTGTTTGTCCGTGAAAAACGCCATTCCTAGCGCACGCTAAAGCAGCTTATCGATTAGGCACTCCAAGTGCTCGTCCCGTCATTCAGGAACAGGGAATTGACCACCGCTGAGTAAGCAATCAACCATGTGATGCACTACGAAATTAGCTGCTGTTAGTTACAAGTCAGTTTCAAATTTCGACATGAACAATTAAAACAACTGAAATCTTGAAACAAGAGCTGCAAGTTTTCATGAATTATTACAAGATATGCATGCCAGAAAGTAGGTAAATTACTATTTTCAACTCGATTTTCACGTGATTTGTATCGTGAAACATTTGGGCTTATTAAGAAGTGGGCTTTTGTTTTGTTTTAGCGTGCAAAAAAACTCTTGTATAACCCGCACTCTCTTATAACCCGCAGGCCCGATTTTTAAAGAAGAAAGTTGTATAACCTGCGGGTTATATGCGTGAAATTACGGCAACATGCTCTAAATTTTGCTTTAAACAATGTCACACACTGCAAAGCTGTATCTAGAATGCCTTTAAACTGGAATTTCTTACGTTTACATTATTTGAAGATGGAATACCTGAATGTTAATGGAATATCTTTAATGTCCTGGTATCTGGGATACAATGAAGAAGTGGATAAAAGTTGGGCCACATAAACAGAGCAGTGGCGGAACAACTATGCTTCGGGCCCGTGTGCAAGTTAACCAAAAGGGGTTTTTTATTGCCACGAAAATATCATTACCTTTTACCTTATAGCCGCCCCCCCCCCCCCCCATGGAGCTCTTATTATCCCTAGCTTGAAAGTTGGCTTCCCTGGCGGGCTCGTAACTCGCTGCGCAGGACAGGAACTGGCTCCGTCATATAAAAGCGGATTGCAACAGAGCGCAGCATCTTTCTTCCTAGGGCAATTGTACCGTTCAGTTGTTCCAAGGATTCGTCGATCCTCGGTGCTGGGACAGAATCGGCTTCCGATTCCTTGAAGGGGGATTTGATTCCCTCTCCTGAACCAAGCCAAGAAGAGGACACCCTGATCTTCACTGTTCCCGATCCACCTGCTTCGATCCGCATCTCTCAACAGCCGCATCCAAGGCGTGGGACCTCGCCATGCGTCCGGACGATCCGCCCACCGCTTCAATTGCCTTCCTATATTTTCTCGAAGCTTCTACAAGAATTCCCTTCCTATGGGATATTTTGACGATTCGGGCCGCACCAATGGTTCCGTCGCCCGGTTCTGCCCTCGCCTGTGGTCTCGACTCCTATGGGTGCATCACCGAGTCCACCGCCCCGGTTTTCTCCGCCTGCTGGATTGCGATTGCAGGTCCCTTTCCCAAGATTTCGGCGACACTTTTGTGTTCCCTCAACAAGCCCCATAGATTGCTGCTTTCCAGGTCATTTCGATCCTCGTTCTTCGATCCGTGTTACGTCGTTTTCGCTGTCTCCTTCCGGATTGCTCTGTAACGAGATTCGATCCTCCGATTCCTCGGCCGATGTTTCAGCATCTGCTGCTCGACCTAGTCTCTCCGTCACCCAGAGCACTATAGTTCCTTTACCCATGTACAGGGGATCATACGGATCAGGAAACCAACAGTTCCTACCCGTCAGGCTGTCCAGCCTTTGAGGCCGGTTCATCGAACCCTGCGGACTTCAATCCTGTACCACTCACTTATCACCGGTCCCTGTGTCTCCATCATTAGTTTTGGGCCTGCTTCCCGATCTTCGTGCTGATTCTCTTTTTCCAAACGAAGCTGCATCTTGCGCCCTTACAGAACCCTTTTTCAAGTCCATTGAAGTCTGAAGTCTGAACCATTGTCCATTGAAGTCCATTGAAGTCCATTGAAGTCTGAACCATTTTTTCAATCTGAATGAAGCAATTTGATGCAGACAGGGCGAGGATTTCTTCGCCGAACCTCGCGTCTACTACTCATCTCTAGGTTGTCCTTCCGAAACGCCTCTGCCTTCGTCGGCTCCTGATTCTGGCTTCGGATCCACGATGACTGCCCGCTCCTCGCTTATTTCGCGCACCTGTTATCAAATCGTTCAACCCGCCAGCACCTTCCCATTTGCGATTCCCTGCACATCGTTCCAGCCCATGCTAACTTCCTGTCTCCTGCAGCTGATTCCCTAGCCCTCTGCACAAGGGAGAGGCTGCGAGCTAGGCAAGGACTTATTATCACCTTCTACCACAATGGGGACGTTTTACGCCTCTTCCAAGCCCGATTCTTCGATCCTTTTCATCCATATTGGCCTCCTGGTTTCTGGATTTCCTTCATTACGATTCCCACGGAATCTACGACCTTCTGTGCAGCATTTGTGTGCCAATTTCGCTAGGTCAGTGGATCGAAATTAGACGTCGACAACGAAGTTACCGCTTGCAGGCGTATCGACAACGCAAACAGAAGGATGTGCCTACTCTAAAGATTGCCACTAAATCTTCTTCGGCATCTAAATCTTCGGAACTTCTGGCATCTCAAAAGCCTTCATCACAATCGCCCCTTTTCCACGCTCCTCCGGTCAAGGCTTCGATCCGCCCTAAGGTATCGCCTTCATCACTTCTTTCGCTTCCTGGTCTGTCCGGTGTTTGGTCATTTTGACCTACGACAATTCCCGTAACTTAAAATTAATAACGTCAGGTATCCAATGGCACCAGTGTAGACCAGTGTAGACGAGAAAGTAGGGGTCAGATCGTGAAACAGGATCGGACGAGGTGCTGCAGTGGAGGTTGAACTGCGCATGTACAGCTAGGATCGTGGAATAGATGAAATCAGGGATGAAACGCACTACTGGTAGCCATCTTCTCTGGTTCATTATCTTTCTTGAACGGTGCAAATAAAAAATGAAGGCGAAAACTTGAAGGGAATGGTGAACGGTATGATGACAAAAAAACGAAGAAGAAAAGTCCTTTTGTGTTAGATGGTCAAAGAGACAGAAAAATGCTTGATGAAGGAATCCTGGACACAGATCCAGGTGGGATAGTAATTTTAGTAGCATGGAGCGTAATAATCTTATCATGAAGTCATCCTTGCAACGTACAGTGTTTTCTTTGAATACTCAGGCGAGGAGTAATGATCCCAACTCTGAAGCCAGGGATCGGGAATCGGGAAAGGAACGTTTCGCCGATCCGAAAGGTTTGTTGGAAAGATTAGAATCGAGAAATGTAGATGCAGTTGGCTTTAGTTATTTAAGGCAGGATGAAGAAACCAAAGGCAACACTCTTAGCCTTCCGTCTGCAAGGAGAGAAAGGTTACGTTTTAGTAGATGAATCGGAATGGCGAATGATTCCCGAGAATACGGAACCAGGTATCCAATGGCACCAGTGTAGACCAGTGTAGACCAGTGTAGACGAGAAAGTAGGGGTCAGATCGTGAAACAGGATCAGACGAGGTGTTGCAGTGGAGGTTGAACTGCGCATGTACAGCTAGGATCGTGGAATAGATGGAATCAGGGATGAAACGCACTACTGGTAGCCATCTTCTCTGGTTCATTATCTTTCCGCAAGCTCCGCCACCTCGTATGCCGACTCCTATACTTTCAACTACCCACTCCTGTTCACCGCCTTCGTCCACAGTTACCTCTACTATGGGTTCGCCCCTTCAACATGTGGAATCAAGCATAGAGAAAACACTCACTCCGCTATCTTCTTCTAGCCCAACTCCGTTTCTGCGCGCTTCTACCATACAGGCGGCCCTCACCAGGGGTCTTCAGCTCTCTGTCATCGACATCGAAAACGTTGATTTTAACCTCCGTTTCGTCCTTTCCTGGGCCAAAAATTTCGCCGGAGAACTCACGTCCTTGCGAGCTGAAAATGCAACTCTCTGATCCTCCCTCTCTAATGCTGAGGATCGTAATCTGACTCTGCAATCCGAAGTAATCAGCATTACCAGTGACTTGGACTTACTACGATCCAGGCACAGGCGTCTCCTTATGAATTATCGCTTACGAAGGCACAGGCTTCCTTGGACACAGGCTCTCTCCCCTGCCATCATCACCACCATGGCGCTTATATTATTGTAGCCGCTCCCGTACTCGGGATCCTCTGCGTCCGTCTGATTCGCCAACCGTCTCCACTGTACGTGAACTTTACGAGGCAGCGCCCTCTCCGCTCCCTTCTCATTTGGATCCGTCAGCACTGCCGCTCTGTTTTTTACACGTCCTCCGGTCCCCCCACTTCTAGCTCGAACATCACCAGTGATTCCTCCGGCCCTGGATACGATTCCTTCCTGTGCATCATCCGATCCGCTGCTCCCTTCACGAGACCACCCTCCTCTTTGTGCGTCCTCAACGATTGGTCCGGAACCTGCGATCCTCCATACATTGGAGCAAGCATGGTCGCAAGCTGCTGCTTCCCCCTCCTGCCAAACCTTGTCGTCGTACTCGGTTTGGCAATACGATGATGCGCCCGCCATCTTTTCCGTATTCTCGGGAATCATTCGCCATTCCGATTCATCTACTAAAGCGTAACCTTGCTCTCCTTGCAGATGGAAGGCTAAGAGTGTTGCCTTTGGTTTCTTCATCCTGCCTTAAATAACTAAAGCCAACTGCATCTACATTTCTCGATTCTAATCTTTCCAACAAACCTTTCGGATCGGCGAAATGTTCCTTTCCCGATTCCCGATCCCTGGCTTCAGAGTTGGGATCATTACTCCTCGCCTAAGTATTCAAAGAAAACACTGTACGTTGCAAGGATGACTTCATGATAAGATTATTATGCTCCATGCTACTGAAATTACTATCCCACCTGGATCTGTGTCCATGATTCCTTCATCAAGCATTTTTCTGTCTCTTTGACCTTCTAACACAAAAGGACTTTTCTTCTTCGTTTTTTGTCATCATACCGTTCACCATTCCCTTCAAGTTTTCGCCTTCATTTTTTATTTGCACCGTTCAAGAAAGATAATGAACCAGAGAAGATGGCTACCAGTAGTGCGTTTCATCCCTGATTCCATCTATTCCACGATCCTAGCTGTACATGCGCAGTTCAACCTCCACTGCAACACCTCGTCCGATCCTGTTTCACGATCTGACCCCTACTTTCTCGTCTACACTTGTCTCCTGTACGCCGGCTGTTTCCGAACTCTATCCGCCTTCAGATGCCGATCCGTCTCCAGCCTGTTCCGTACTACATTGCGGACCAATTCACTTCGCTTCCCGATCCCAGTGCCCTCAGTGTTCCATACGTGGTTTCTTCTTGGATTTCTCCCGGATTCTTCCAGTTCGTTGAAGTGAGCCTCTATAAACCCAGGTTTTTTCCTCGTTCTGTGCTGCCTGATCCCTCTACACTCCAATCAACTCTCCGATCCGACTTCTTCAAGACGTCGTTGGAATCAAGGCCGCCTTCAGCTTCCAGCCCAAGGTTGGATTGGCATTTCTAATTATCTGCATTTCTGCCTTCCATAGTGTGGAACCAGTTGTTTTAAACCCCTGGCTTCAGCTATTCCTGTTTGCTAGCCCTTGGGACTGAGGATCCCGGGTCCAGGCTGGTTAAGACTTCATGGATTCCGCTCGGATGTTATCCGTGGGGACGCCGGCTCGTAATGTGGGTGCTCCGAACCTAGCCCGCCTCCTGTGGTGACAAGGTCTACTATTTAAATAAAAGGTAATGGATATTTTCGTGGCAATAAAAAGACTAAAATACCAGGTGCACCTGGTTAATTTTAGTTTTTGTTTGCCTATACATTACCTTTTACCCACCCAGCCTCCCCATGATGGACTAGGTTCGCGTGGGTTGGAAGAAAGATGCTGCGCTCCGTTGCGATCCGCTTTTATATGACGGAGCCAGTTCCTGTCCTGCGCAGTTAGTTACGAGCCCGGCAGGGAAGCCAACTTTCAAGATAGAGCTCCATGGGGGGGGGGGGGGGGGGGGGCTATTTAAATAAAAGGTAATGTATATTTTCGTATAGGCAAACTAAAATTAACCAGGTGTCCCTGGTATTTTAATCTTTTTGTTTAAATTCATCTGCAATTCTGCATTTGATTCTGTACTGTACAGGATCATTGCAGGGCCCGTGCTGAATACCCTGAACACTCTGATGGTCCGCCCCTGAAACAGAAATTAGAGAATGAAAACGACAAAATTAGTAAATTCGAGCAGAAAATAAAAGATGGAACAATTACGATTGTAGAACTCAAGTGTTTCCATTTCTCAATGTTTTACAATTCTAATCCTCTTTTTATTTTTCCTCTCAAAATTTACTAATATTGCTATTTTAGCCCTAATGTCTTTGAGTGCTTTTCTCAATGGAAGCTTTTTAAAGTGAGGCTTGAAATTAACTATATTTAACACACCATCCCAACCCTTTTGAAGAAATCTGTTATGAGGGAAGATAATCTGGGATACGATTAAGTGTGAAAGATTTTCCAGCTACGATCTTACCACCGATATTTGTATTTTTGATGAATTGTTTGTCTTAGTGTCTTTAAACAACCCCTCATTGTGTTGCTTCTCTTTCCCTCAGAACAAATCTGTCCCAATTCGGGTGTGAAGAGGATGGTGTCCGATTCAGGGGATCTGATTCCATTGAAACGGGAACGGTTCACTTTCAAAGCTGCTCATTTGGCCATATTGGAGAAGTACTACAATGCCGACCCATATCCAGACACACAAACTAGGGAACAGATTGTAGAAGAGTGTAATCGAGCTATGGCCAAGCCAGGTAAGCTAGTTAGACAGAAAATACTGTCACAATGTCAAATGGGAGGAGCAATTTCCTTCGTCTTTCAAGCTATAAATCTAAATTTGCATTTTAAGCATGTGTAGCAAGGCACAAGTGTTTGAAGTGAACTATTCCACGCAGTCAGTGAATAAATGGATAATTTAAATTTTTGTGGGTTGGTTGCACTTTCTTTGCTGTATATTTTTTATAAAAATGATTACGGATAAAAGGATTCAACATATGAGTCATCTCGGTCACTTCGTAAATACTAAAACGTATGCAGCAGCGTGAAGACTGTCCAACAATAACAAATGGCAGCAGCGTATCCCTATTCACAGTATTAGCACAATTATGTCTAATTATGTCAAACTGAACCACTAATCGCGTGAACGAAAACTAAGCCACATTGCTCACCATCAAAATCATCGTGCCTCAAACCTCAATGAGGATGCGTGCATAAAAGATAAGGCTGCACCGAACCGAACAAACTGAACTGAACATGGTCGAACAGAGGGTTTTCGGTTCGGTGTTCGACCTTTCAAAAGCAAAATGCCAAAACGTATGTATTTCCAGTTCTAATTAACAGGTTTTGATGTTTGAATATACCATTTTGAAGGTTTTCGCTATCTTTCTTCCAAAACACCTTCTTAACGCTAACTGTTCAGAAGTTATGAGTGAAAATGTAAAAGTAGTGGGGATTTCTTCATGTCTAAACTGAGTTTCCTCATCTGTGCAATTACGAAAAAGATCGTTAGATTTCGTACTGTGAAACTCCATTATAAACGAACAAAAGTCACCAGAAAAACGCACACTTTCACAACAGAAGACACTCACACTGTCTAGCGAATTTTCGATAGTTTACTACTATCTTCCTCAGGCCTTAAAGTTAGTTTGGACTCTATTTACATTCCTGTGCAATTACAAGTCCATCTGAAAATACCTGCATTTGGTTAGAAACTTGTGCTTTGATAAATATATGAAGCTTTGTATAAAACTGAGTTTTTTAAATTTTATTTTAAAGGTTGATTTGTTTGGTTGAAGTGTTCGGTGTTCGGATGAAAAATTGTTGTTTGTACACCTTTATAAACGATAAACAGGAGCCATGCAGTTGTAGCAAATAAAAGAACAGTTAATGGTGAACAGTTCAAACCTTCATTCCTTATCGTTACTTGAAGTGAAGGTGGTACAAGCAACGAACGATAATTTCAATTTAGCCATTGAATTACTGTCAAATGGAAGGAATTTTAATTGATAAAGAGTTCAAGCATTAAATATATCACTTTAGCTTGAGAGGTGGCAGAGCTCAGCCTAGTTATGGAGTATTGTTTTTGAGAATTTATTATGAAATTTGTTAGTGATTTTGTTAACTGTGAAAGTTTAGGCTGAAGCAATTGGCATTTTTTTGTTGGTGACTGGGGATTACGTGTGCATATTATCACAGTTGTATTGTTACCAAATTTACGTCTACGATGTTTAAGAGTCTTAAATGACTGATATCAGGCTTTTGCAAAGTGTGGTAGTATTATGTAGTAGGCATCACAAGCAGTGATGTTTAAGCTAAAATAATGCTTTTTTTTGTCAACACGAAGCTACTGTAACAATTAGTTGAACATCAGCTGTTGCATTTCCTTTACAGTTCAGCTCCACAGCTTACGAGTACGCTTTGTTTGGGGTCTGGTTGGTGTAGCGCCAGTTTCCCCATCTAACACTTATTAGTATTGAATCCTTCTTGGGACCTAAGGTGGACCTTGGGACCTTGGGACCTTAACCGGTTGCACCACGGTTACTATTGAAATATCAATATGCTGGTCTGGATAGCAGTGCACTGGTCTTTTACCAAGCCTTTACCGACAGTGTCTTACATATGTGGTTTCGTATTTACCAACATATAAACATGTTAAGACTGGTTGCACTAAACATATGTCTGCTTTTTACTTGCTTTTTGTAGTGTTATTACTCATTTCTAACCATATACAGCGGCTACTTGTTGGTAAAAACAAGTCGGGGAATTTTGGTGAATCAGTTTAAGCTCTGTTCTAAAAGGACCACCCACCTTGAGCAGAATTAGTTTTGGGAACTGAATCATAATCGATATCAAAATTTTGCAATTTCAACCGTGTTTGATCTCGCCAACTTAATATCAATTTATTCTTACATCAATTTCCAACCAATAAGACATAGCATGATTTGCTGTGTGTAATTTGTGAAATTCATTTTGATAAATACTTGAGTGTTTTTTAAACTTTTTGTGTGACAGCTGTTTACTCTTTAAATGGTTTTGAGAAGGCAGTCAGTTGTTCCCACTGCTACCTATGTTGAATGATATATCTGTTGTAATATTGGTATATTTTTATGTACAGATCGGGAATTAACTGACAAAGAACGGGTAACACTCAATGTTGTAACCAATTGGTTTAACAATCGTCGCAAAGAGGCCAAACAGAAGCTCAAGCAACAAGGTAAGATTTGAATGTTCGTATTCACTTTCAGCTGTTACTAAAACTTATTCTTAATTGTTTACTGCCAGTAGGAAAAGACGGAATCTACTTGGACACTGAGCGATTGATATGCACATGTCGTCATAAGCAACAGAAGCTAATAACCATTTTTGAAAAACTGGATATCATGGCATTAAAACTCATTGTGTCCTAGAACTGTATGATCTAAACTAGAAATAATTGTCTACTTTGTTGAAATTTGAGGCTTAAAGCAGTGACTGAAATTTTACGAGTTTCAGAAAAACAGTTAATCTTTGTACGATCTCTATAAAATTTACTCAACACTTTCGTCCAAAACCTTACAGCACTAACAAACGTTATTTAATTACACAACCTTAACTTTGTCATTGATAAATATTGCAATTGATTGGAACCAGGTTTTCAGCATTTATTCAATTTAGTATTCATGTGTATATTCATGTGGTTTCTTCTTTAATTACCCTTGAAACGGCGAAAGTTTCTTCGTTAATACGCTCACACCACCACTGGTATTGCACGGTATCTTCTGGCTGGGAATAAACCGTAAATTCCCGTCTGTGCATAGTTGTAGGTGTATGAAACATGTCTTCTGTTGGGGGTACAGCTAAAATGCTTAAGACGGGTGTTAGCTTTATTCCTCGAGCAATGGTGCATCTGGCCTTATACAATGCATAGTTAAATGCCAAAACATTCCTGTGTGTTGGATTTTTTATCACTAAGAATGTATGGTGGATAGGCGTATTGAAGTTATTCCTGGGTTTGGGCGAGTTCGTTCAGGTGCTTTTGCGGAAGTATTAAGTATAACACGTTGGCAAAGCCATCAATTGTCCGATTAGTCTTTACTTGAGGCATAGTGTTGCTAATCATCGCAGCAGGTGCCCTGGATTAGATCACATGGCTAGGATTTTCAAGGGGTTGGTGAGCGTTTGTTTCTATATTTGTAACACGTGCCTTTGGGCTCAATTGAAATCTATGGATTACTGTCAAAACCTACCGTGACTGACTTTGTACCATTTATCAATACCTTACAGTTGACAGTCTGCCTTCTTTTTTTTATTATTTTGTGTTGATGGCAATGTCCACCTATTCAAGCTGGTGCTCATCCAACAACGTCGGTAGTTGTGTTGTGTACCCTTTGCAGCCGTTGTTGTAAAGCTCTTTAGACAATCTATGCTCTTACTCCAGCAAGTTCATTTCTTTCTACCCTTGTCAGTTTAGCAAACAAAGTATAAAACTCATTCTGTTCCCAATCGACCTTACGGTAAGGACTGATCTTATTGCTATCCAATCTAGCTTCGAAATGATCGCAGTTTCAGTTCTTCGCCATCGTAAGTTATAAGTTGGCTGAACTGCGTTATTCGTGTGTGTTCGGCATCTTGCACATTCTACATTGTAGGTGTTGAGCTGCAAGTGTTGGCTTAGTTGCCAGTTACAATTTTTTGTTTCTCAGCAGTTGAATTTAAAATCTTTACAATAAACTAGCAAATCTTTGCAGGGCATCGAGAGTAAGTAAAGTAAAATAGTATCAGCAAGTCACAACATAGTCTGTGTTGGATTCTGTTCGCCGATTCAGTGCTGAAAGTCGTTGTGTCCCAACTCCCCAATATCCCCGGTTAGCATCTGTGGAAAGAAAGTTGCTAATTGTTATCTACACTTTTACAACAAACATCGAGGGAAAGGAAAAAAGATTCCTTACTTGTTGACCGTTCAATACTCACAAAATAGATACGCAATCACCAAAACGTCAGTGTCAGCACTGTGGAGTATCCATAGTGCTGGGACTGGCACTTTGGTGATTGCTTATCTATTTTGTCAGTATTCGCCACAGTTAAATATGAGTCTTTCGTCTTTCACTTTACCGTTCATTACCACATGGCTAAGTAGGAAAAGGTGACAAATGACGGATCGTCGTAAATTTACAAGGTCATTTGTTCCATTTAATGGTTTTACAATGAACAGTCAACGAATTGAAACTGCTAAATTGTTGTTCAAAATCTGTTCTTTAAAAGCAAAATTCCTTAAAACCTATTCTTTATAACAGGTGTCCACTGTACTGATTTTTCACTCTATGTAACACTAAACGCTGTATAGCACTGGTTCACCTAGTTCTCATATTGTATGTTCAACAATTTTAATATTAGTCTGTCAATATTTCTATTTTCTTTTACTTGTTTTTTTGTTGCATTCTGTGAGGATAGGGTCTAGCTACTCGCACCCAAATGTCAAAAGGGGAATGTCGGTTGGTAAACATTGACCCCTTTGACTGAGAAATAAGCACAGACGAGTATTCACATATGTATGTTTGCATAATAAAGCTGCGCACTTAGAATCTTTGTACGGTACCAACACAAAATTTTTAGCATGTTAAGCAGTGGCTCCAGGGGAGTGTGACTTGTGGATAAAGCATTATGACATGCTTCCC
>JAHWFP010089104.1:78933-90687 GCA_023313725.1 Lithobius niger
ATGATATTGGTCATTGACCGATACTGTGCCGATGCCGATACCAAGCCGGTGCCGATGCCGATGTCAAATGATAACTTAATAAAGAATACAGAACGTGTTAATAAGTCAGTAATTTAATCGTGTAACAAACGTAACACTTTTAAAAAGGAATTGTTCGCTAACACTTTATAGTTCAACAATATTAAAACCTTGCAGATTATTTATTTAAATGGTGCTTAATTCTCAGTAGCGTTAGGAAGAATATGCCATATTATTGATGTGCGAAAACGCAGATTTCTGGAAAAAAATAAGCCGATGTCGGTACTTTTTCCGGTACTCGTTAACCCGGTGCCGGTCTGATACCGATACCAGTGGTACCTGCAGCCGGTCCCGGTACCAGTATTGGTACCTGCACAGCCTTAATAGAAAGAGAAGTGGGGATGAACTTCGGTAATGGCTTGCTACAATTGTGATAAAATATTCAACATACGCTCAGCCATGTTTCTGATGTGAAGGTAAGAGCCAGTTAAGAGCATTGGCACTTGAACGCACCAGGTCGCTTGTACAGATTCGAGTTTTCATTGGAAAGGTGTGACATTTTCTCCGCATTTTTATCTCTGAGATCACTGGTATAGAATTTTTCATGACAGCACAGAAGCTAATGAAGTCTTATTTTTTCAAAGTATTTTAATTTACTAAAAGTTTACAATTTATCTTTGAATTCATGCAGTGCATTTATGCAGTTGTTCTTTCGAATTGCCTTGTAACATCAGCACTGGTGCAAAGTTAAGTTATAGTTTTAAATAAAAAATAGATTAGTATTTACCCTGGATGCAACTTTAAAAACTTGGCTTTGGCGCATACTGACTTAAATTTTGTTTTTCTTCTGTAACTGGCTGAAAACTATTAATAATAGGACAGAATATTTTGTACCGGCTGTGTAACTATTTATCCTTTGGAAAATTAGCTTACACATTCGTGGCACAGTATTTCCTCGTTTATTATAAAGAGGACAGTCAATATTAATGTGACTGTACAAACTATACTGGCAGGTGGGTGGGTCTTCTAACTTCCTGAATGTTAACAACCTTGCTGACTGGTGAGGCTGTTATTAGGAAATAAGTGAATGGCTTAATAGTAAATAAAATCCTTTTTACTAAACGGCACGTGGCAACGGCACGTGGCAAAGTTCAATGTAATAGGCTTTTACACAGGATTTATATGTATAGTTAACTTTTTTAGGACGATTTAGTATTTGAGAACTACTTCTAATTCCTTAATTTTAACTTCTAATTAAATACTTCTAAATAAATATGTTAATATATTAAATGAGTTAATAAATCAATATTGTATAATATTAAAAAGTAATAATAAACAAATAAATAAAAACAATTTTTTAATTTAAAAAAGCCTTGTGACATTTTACTTTGAAACATAGAATACAGATTGCATTCATTACGCAAAATTTCAAATTCGCTACTCTCACAGTGTGGCAAATTTTCAACAAATCGAAGTGTGATGTTTTATCACATTGACTGTTTTACTTTTTGAGGCAGATTGATACTCCTTGGGTTAGATTGTTCGGTTTCACTGGATCATGTTGTTAGAAATTTGAACTTGGTTCTTGATGTCTCCGGTATTTGTCAGGATTTGTTGTCCTCCACTGTCGTGAGACCTGCACTGACAGATCGTGCCACACAATGTTTTGGATATTGGGTTTTGTCGGAGGTTGTGGGTTCATCAATGGGACGCACAATTTTTGAAATGATGGATTGAAAGCGACTTCTAACGCTCTCAAATGGGGGTCTCTGGCCGAGTTTGATACAGAGGAGTGTTGTGGAAGTGTCTGATACAAGGAGTGTTTAACTCCACGCGGTGCTCAGCCTCTATGCGGTGTGATGCGATGGTTGGTCACTTCATTCCTTGTATCGGACTGTTATTCATTGACCCTGATTTTTACACTGTCTGGTTTCTCCTATATAAGCGGCGTCACATCCACCACATTGGTACAAGGTACACTCCTTTATTGATGTTTGGAAGCTGCTCGAGATCGATTACTTCTTCTGTAGGTACGTGCAGTCTCACATTCATGTTGGTCGGTGGGGGTAGGTATCTCGCATTCATTCTTACTTTTGCTTCTTGTAGTCGTGTCTAACAGTTGGTTTTTCAACTGTCTTCTTTTCAACAATTTGCACAGGCAAAAAGGGTTGGGGTTCACTAGCTTCGGTTTTGCCTCCTGATTTCGGTAGGAGCAGAGATTTTATTCCTTTAGTATTCTTAAAAAACGTGTCAAAAACTGTGTTGCCCCAGGATTTGTTGGATGGGCTCACTAAAACCCCGAATGTAGGTAAACAATTGGTTTCGTAACCTCTTTAGCCCTCAACCTTGACTCATGACGTGCTTCTAGTTTTCTCACTCCAGTGCGTTTTTGATCATCACGTTCAGAACACTCGGTCCATACCCCAACGTGATGCAGCATGCCTTAGCTTAGTGGCCAAGCTGTCTCTCTGTCTGTTGAAAGGGTCACTATGCGTATCATCTCATTTTTTGGCTATTGGTTGGAGTTGGGATGATGGATGCCCGGAATCTTAAGGAATTCCACAGTTTTTGGCCGAGGGTTTTCGGTACGGCTGAACATGTAAACTCCCCGAGAAGTTTTTGTCATCCTCACGTCCAAGAGGGCAGGATGCCATCTTTTTCTTCCTTTAGCATGAAGGCAATATCGGTGTAGCAAGTGCGACTGAGAATCTGTAGAAGCTGTGATGTTTCTTACCTCGTATGGATAGAACCCACCTCATCGACGAATTGGGCCCAGAGCTTGTATGCTCTGCACCTTGTAGAAATATTTCAGTTACAGCTGGAGGGCGTGAGTAGCCCATTGGTGCGTCTTTAGTTTGCCAGAAGGACCGGCCTTGGAATTGGACATATATGTTTGAAAGTACCAATTTCACCAGCTACCTATCTTTTTTTCCGGAAACTTGGCTTTCTTGGCTAACTTCTGAAAAAATGCTCAAGTAAGGGTGAAAAATTAGACTTTAAACCCAGTTTGAACGTTTTATTGCGTTTACTGCCTTAAAATCCTGGCATAAATGCGTAGATAGACACACCACTTTCATTTGACCAATGAAAAAAAAAATACTAACATTTTATACACAGTTAAAAATTATATTTTACTATCCTGAAAAGGATATTTTACGCTTTTCCCATGCCAAATCAATCAAATAATTATTTATCCTTTTCTAAGTAGCATCTAGTGAGCGCCAGGCGTGCTGCTCTGCACTTTTGTATATAGAGCGCTGCTATCTTTGATTTCTTATGTTGAAAATTGCAATAGAACCATCTTGCGAAATACCGGTAATGTCGGTGGTAACGACACGATTGAGTTTTGATCCATTCGTTGACAACGAAAATTGCGTGTGACCGAATTTTTCACGTAGTTATTGTGTAGTGCTTCTGAGGAAGGAGACATGATAGTCTCCAAAAATTTAAGTAAAAATCTTTTTTATTGATACTGGTGGTGATTGTGTGAAGGCCAAGAAAGTATCTCTCTTTAGAACCATCTTGTGTAGCAAATGGGGGGGGGGGGGGGGCAAGGCGGTTGGGTTCAACTGAAGGTAAGTAGTTTAAAATAGTAAAAAGAACATTTTGCCGGCCCCCAGGCTGGCCGGCTAAAAATGTTTTTTTTTTTACCTAAAACATACTTAACCTGGTAATTTTAGCATTACATTCCTCGAATGTGATGTTCCCCTGGAGGTTTCTTCCGGTTTGTAGACGCCTGCTTGCATATCCCACCGCGCATGCGCGGCACGGTCCTCCCATATAAAAGCGACAGCGCGCACGCTATCGGCATTCATTTTACTCTCAATGCGTCAGGCGGTGACTCGAGAGGGGAGGCAGGGCGGGAGTTAAGGTTAAGTATGTTTTAGGCAAAAAGAAACCATTTTTAGCCGGCCAGGCTGGGGGCCGCCAAAATGTTCTTTCTTTATTGCCAAAACATCTTAACCTGGTAATTTTAGCATACCAGTTAACCTCGTCAAAGTTGGTGGCGGACACCGTCTGACCGAGCGCCCCGGGATGCAAGCAGGCTTTCCCCCATGAATTTTTTATCTGTAATAGAAAAATTCGCACTTTATTCAGAACAAGATGGGCTAACAGGAATTTGGTCTCTTTCGTGGGAATTGGTGGCCCTGAAAAGGACCGTTGTTGGAGGGTCTTGCTTCTAGCTGGATGGATCTTTCTTCCTCTTGGATCTTGCTTCTGCTTCGTTCTGAGTGCTAAGGGGGTCTTGACCACAGTTCTGGCTGCGACGATCGGTCCCAGCCGGTGTAGTCCGAATTCGTCCTTCGTCATGTTCCTTAGGTAGTGGGACGTCAAGGTGGATTGGTGGCGCCACGATGCTGCTGCTAGGATTTCTTCGATTGGTGTGGCATCTTGGCGGGCCCAAGATGTGGAGATATCTCGTACTTCGTGCGCCGATATCCTCATGCTCTTACTCAATCCGTGCTTGTCGTAAGCTGCTTCGATTGTTTTCTTGATCCAGCGTGACACTATGGCGGTTGTTGTTTCGCCGGTTTGGGGGTCCACTGGAAGGAAAGGTTGATTCCTGCCTCTCCGAATGTCTTCGTGTTGAGTGCGGGCTAGGTAGAAGCGGAGAGCTCTGACTGGGCAGAGGAGGCGTTCCGGTTCGTTCCCAGCGAGGTTTGAAAGGGCAGGCAATGTTATAGGTTTCGAGGGTTCGGATGGTTTTTGAGTTTTTGCTCTGAAGGACGCTGTTGGGAAGAGTGTGACTGATGAGAAATTTGGGCCGAAGATGCAGTATGCCGGGTCTGCCGCGAGGGCTTGAATCTCAGAACATCTTAGACTTGCTGCTAGTGTTACGAGGAAGACAGTTTTGCGGGTCATGAGGTGGAGTGAGCTGTCTTGCATGGGTTCATAGGGGTTCTCCATTAGAGATTGTAAGACGATGGAGAGGTCCCAGTCGGTGACGGAGCGTCTAGTGGTAGGTCGATCGTTTTCGTATGAGCGTAGTAAGGCAGAAATTCGGTAGTCTTCCAGTAGGGCAGTGCGACCGGCAGCTTTGAAGACGGAGTTTAAGGCAGACCGATAGACGAGGATGGTGGAACCTTTGAGTTTGTCGATGTTGAATAGGTCACCGAAGAAGCTTAGGAGTTCGGGAAGAGAGGGGTTGAGTGGATTTGTGCGTTTTGTGATACACCAATGAATCCACTTCGACCAGTGGCAGTTTGTTGATTCACTGGTTGCTTTAGATGCGATGCGTTCAGCCTCTTCTTGATGAATGCCAGCCTTTTTGAGGAGTTCGATGATAGTAGCCACCCGTGTAAGTTTAGGAGTGGGAGGTTCGGGTGTAGTTTTGTTCCCTTTTGTTGTGACAGAAGATCTGGTAGATGAGGGAGACTTCTTGGAGTGTCGACTGTTAGGTTTAGGAGGAGTGGGAACCAGGTTGCTGACGGCCAGAGGGGGGCTATTAGGATGAGCAGACCCTGGCTTAATTCGATTTTCCGAAGAACTTGTGGAAGCAGTTTGAAGGGTGGGAATAGGTAGTCAAACAGGTTGTGCCATGGGAACGTCAGGGCGTCTACTGCTACTGCTGAGTCGTCCGGAATTGGGCTGATGTAGTGGGGAAGTCTGGCATTGTGCCTCGTGGCGAATAGGTCCAACATTGGTCTGTCCCAGATGTTGAGAGATTCGCAGATGGATTTCTTGAGGCACCATTCGCCTGTTGGTAGTTTCTGGCGAGAGAGAGAATCTGCAATCACGTTCCTGTTGCCTGGGATGTGAAGCGGTAGAAGGGTGATGTTGTGTGGGATGCACAGATTGAAGATTTCCGTCATTAAGTTGTGGAGAGATCTTGATTTCGTTCCTCCTTCTTTCCTGATGTAGGCCAGGGCTGTTGTGTTGTCGGCCTGGATCTGTATGACCTTGTTTTTGATGAGTGGAAGGAAGTGTCGGAGGGCTAGAAGGATTGCACGTAGCTCCAGTTCGTTGATATGGTCTTTGAGGGTGGCAGGCCACAGGCCGGAGATTTCCTGGTTGTTTAGGTGTGCTCCCCAGCCAGTGCTTGATGCATCCGTGAAGATTCGGTGGTCGGGTGGTGGTTCCTGTAGAGGGACGGATTTCGACAGGTTTGTGACGTCGGACCACCAGAGGAGGGATTCGAAGGGGAAGTCTTTGGTGAGAAGGATCTGATTGTCCGGATTGTTTTGGTTGATTGAGTGGTTGTCTATCCAGTAGTGATGGAATGGTCTTACCATCCACCGGCCGTAAGGGACTAGGTTGGCCATTGCATCCATTTTTCCGATGAGGGAGTCCAGTTCCCGGGCGGAGAAACTTGGTTGGAGGCGGAAGAGTCGGATGTGCTGTAGGAGGTTTTCTATTCGTTCTGGAGACGTGGAGATTGATGCCGATCGAAGGTCGAATGTGGCTCCGAGAAATGTGAAGACTTGTTCTGGAAGAAGTCATGACTATGCTAGGTTTACGCCAAATCCCAGGGTGTTTAGCAAGGTGATGGTCTTGACCTTGTTGAGTTCCAGTTGAGAAGGGTTTGGATTGTTGAGGGCCCAGTCGTCGAGATAAGCATTGGCTTGTATTTGGTGTTGGTGAAGGTTCGCCAGATTGGTTTTAAGACTAGGGTGAAAATCCTTGGGGCTGCGTTCAGGCCAAAGGGGAGGCAGTGGAATTCATAGACTTCCTGGTTGTAGATGAAACGAAAGTAGTGGGTGATTGCTGGATGAAGGGGGATGTAAAGACGTTTTCCAGATCGATGGTGACTGTCCAGTCGTGTTGCATGAATGATTGGCGGATGGATTCTAGGGTCTCCATCTTGAAATGTTCGTTTTGGATGAACTTGTTGAGGGGCTTCATATTGAAAATTAGGCGTAGGCCTCCTGATTTCTTTGGGCGGGTGAAGACCAAGCTGTAGAAACCCGGGCCTGGGTTGGAGAGTTGTCGTACCACATTCTTCCGTAGCAACTCCGAAACTACGTGCGATAGGGAAGCTGTCGTTTGGGGCGAGAAGTCCCACGGGGGCGATGGCGACAGCGGCGGTTGGTGTAGGAACGTCGGACGAAAGCCGTGTTTTATTATCGACAGGATTTCCAGGTTGGTGGATAATTTTTGCCAGGCTGGGAGAAAATGGCGTAATCTGGCTCCGACCGGGAGGCCAGCCAGGTGCAGGGTGTCATTGTTGGTTTTTCCGTTGTATTCTTCTACCCCCGGGTGATGAGAAACGGCTCCTTCGGTCGGGGGTAGCGGCGCGCTTCTGCTGGGAGCGTTGGGCGGGGCGGGAGCGAGGAGGAAAGGGCTGCTGGTTTCGTTGTGGAGGAGCGGCAGTGTCGTCCGGGCGGCTAGAAGATGATGCCGTGTTCTTATGCCAGTCATCGGCGGGGCGGTGGTTGGCTTGTCTGTTCCACGAGAATGGGCGGTTTGAAGGTGTGGATTGCTTTTGTGACCTTGGTTTCCTTGAGACATCGAGATGGGGAGCGAGTGTCGGGATCTGTCCCCGAAAAAGAGTTTCAGACTCTTGGATCGGCTGGTTTCTTAGACGGTGTCGTGTGGAGAAGTTTAGGTTGTTTGCTGACGACAGGGCGATGTCGCGAAGGAGGAGGGTGTTGTTGAACAGTGCTCTTGTCGCCCAGTTCATGACGTGGTAGGTGGCGAAGTTTGCCTTTTGGAAGAGTTGGGAAATCAGGGACGGCAAATTCTTGAGCTCATCCGTAGTGTTGTCGGACGACAGCTTCTCACATAGGGCGTTGATAGCCGTGTGCAGGACGTCAGCTTGGGAGGCCGCCCGTAGGCTTAGCCGTAGACATTTGTCGTTTTCGTACAGCACGAAGGTTGGAATATCGGCCTTCTTGGGTATGGACATCGAAGTGCCGAAGTCCTTTTTGATTTCGCTGCAGATGAATTCGCATTCCGGATAGGTTTCGAAATTGTGGGGGTTTCACGGCCGGGACGTGGCATCGGAGGTTCCGTATCGAGAAGAAGGGGATCGCCTTTGCCTAGAATGGAGCCTTCGTTGTGGAGTAGACACGTTAGGAGTGTCGTAGACTGACCCAGGAGGCAGCGGGGCTTGGCGTCTTTGTCCCTGGAGGCAAATCCAAGGCCTGTCGTAAGGCCACGGTTGATGACGGGAGCGTCCGGTACCTTCGAGGGCTTGAATAGGAAGCAGTCCGGGACCGTCTGTTCGACAGTTTTCAGAAGAGCTGCGAGCGACAGCGTGGCTTCGTCAGGAGTGTCGTCCGGGAATCAGATGCGTTTCTCGGCAGTAGGGGCGGGAGACAGCGGGTGGCGTGACGACAGCGTGTCGTCCGGCTTGCGCTTGGACGCCGAGGCCGGCGGGAAGGAAGCGGCACGCCTGTGCCCTTCGTGGTACGCCTGTGCCCTGGGTGCAGGCCTTCCGTACCGATGATGTGCAGGAGGGAGGCGACATCGGGTTGACCTGCAGGTGGCATTGACAGTGTCGTGTACGATTTCCCGTACGACACTGAGGCTGACGCTTAGGCCTATCCGGGAGGAGTTGGACGACAGGTCGAGCGGCGAGTGTCGTTCCGGAGAGTGGGCGAGCGTCGCTCGGCGGAGGTTGCGCTTGGCGGTCCGGTAGGAGTCTTTAGCGGCCTGAAGGTCTTGTCGAAGTGACGATATATCCAGTGGGGCGAGGAGCGACGAGCGCTGGCCCGGAAGAAGTGGAGAGTCAAGCGATGCGATATCAGGCAAGGCATCGGCGGGTGTCGTACGGGAGGGCGCGGCGAGGTCGAGGGCGCATGCCCAACGGCTGCCAAGATCGAAGTGAACAAGAGCACGAGGACGAGCGGCGGGCGAAGCGTTGTCCATCTTCGTGAAGAATCCAATTTTCCAAACGACAGTCGGGGAACCGTGGAGCGAGGTGGCGTGGATACACCTCTGGAGGAAAATGAATGCCGATAGCGTGCGCGCTGTCGCTTTTATGCGGGAGGACCGCGCCGCATGCAAGCAGGCGTCTACAAACCGGTAGAAACCTCCAGGGAAACATCACATTCGAGAATGTAATGCTAAAATTACCAGGTTAAGATGTTTTGGCAATAAAAACAGTGTTAAAATTTTGGTTTCTTACTACATATCTGTTAAATAGCCTTGGGTAATATATGCTGACTTTTTTTACATTGGTGGTGGGGTTAACCAGAACCTTTGCTGGAGAAGAATTATTTCATTAGAACCTTTGAATACTTACGAAATGCACCCACCATAATGGTAGTCATTCTGTATAATGTTCCAGTTGCCATTCACTTAAGTTCGAAGCAACTTCCAGCCACTATATATTTTTTATGACACTTGAACCATTTGAGCCATTGGTGTCCCTGATGTAGTGGCTCGCAAAAGTGTTTCTGTGGTTCCATGAACAGATGGCGATCATTTCATATAGGGGAGAGGTGCAGCCATAAGCACAGGAAGCTGCAAGTTCCCTTTAAATCATGAGCCCGCACCTCACCAGGGACTTCTATATGGTTTGGGCCAAGTTCATAAGCACGCTTAATTATGTCGAATCCATTTTCCCTTTTTGAACGGCGTCACACCAAGAGGGAGAACTTCGCTGGTGACTTTGTTCATTGAAGGAACAGCGGTGTAGGTGGAACAGTTTTCCGCAGAAGATTGTTTGTTGATGGAAGCGACGTTCTTTTAAGATAGTAACGCAAGGCTCGAATGGGACATAGCTTTTCTTTGTCGTCAGAACCCAAAATTGTGGTTAATGCATTAAAGGTAAGGTAGTTTGGGGGCTACATCAAGTTTAACGTTTTTGCTTTGAAGTGAGCCAAGAAGGAGCGAGTCGCAATGGTGCATATTTTCAAAAAATGCAGGTGGTTGTCTGCTCTGGAAAAAGCAGTCAGCTCACTCTGTCTTGCAGCTGATGCAAGTGCAAAAAGGAAGACTGTCTTTTGAGTTAATGTGAGGTTGATGTCGAGTGAAGAGGTACGTAAGGTGGGAGCGAGAAACTTGTAGTATAAGAGGAAGATTCCATTTCAGGAAAGGTTTACAGGTTTCGGGACGGGCGTTTTCAAAAACTAACATGAGGCTGTATATATTATGCTGTGTATGGTTGAATTGTTACCAATGTAGGATAGAAATGGTGGAACGGTAACCTTTAAATGCAGAGAGAATTCTTTTTCACGATGGTAGCACGTTGACGGTGGGTCACAAGGGTCGTCAAAGTTAACTGAAGAACACCAACCGAACCATTTCTTCCACTTTGTTTCGTAAATTTTGACAGTTGAAGGACGATGGCAAAGTAAGAGTCGTCTTGAAACTGGGGAAGAGAAACCAGCTTCGTTCAGATTTGGGATTATATTCACCACCCGTGAAGACACTTGGTTTGATTGGAGCATCTTCCTTCTTTATTTCCAGCAGGTCGATGAACCAGGACGTTGCTGGTCACCACGGTGCTACAGAATGAATGATCCTGGAGATTTTACCACAGATTGGACATTACCACAGAGTTTACCACAGATTGGAGAAGTGAAAACAGAGGGACTGCTCAAGCGAAGATCTCTGTTCAGGAGATGGTGAGCGCACCTGGGAGTGATGGTGGGTGCCCATGCTGTTGGATCTGGGAACGAAGACACAAATTTCGGAAGCTGAGAGATAACAAACAGGGTTCCCCACTTGAGAAAGAGGGCTTGACAGATGGTAGGGGTCTAGCCTCCATTCCATCGTTAGAATTTCGTTCTTCCTCGACTGTTCGTCTGCCCAGCTGTGGAGCTTCCCCGCTTTGTGTCTGGGTTTTAAGTATCATGTGAAGACTGGAGCAAGTCTCGAAAAGGAGTGATGTTTCGTCCATGAGGGCTTTGGCGCGAGTCCCTCCTCTCTTCACGTAGGCGACAGGTGTCGTGTTGTTAACATGATTGCGACTGTTTTCTTCTAAAGAAAATGACTCAACTTCTTGATGGCAAGACGGACGGCTCGAAGTTCGAAAATGTTGATGTAAAGGAGTTTCTCTTCTTCCTTCCACTTGCCTGAGACCTCCTTTCCTTCTAAGTGAGGTCCCCAGCCAAAGTCTAGGAGTTGGTGAAGAATAGGACTTCTGGAGTTAGTTCGAAGATTGGGACTCCTGGTTGGAGATTTAAGGGGGTTCTCCACCATTCGATGTTTCGAACGGAAGGTTGTAAAGGGGAGTGCATTCTGACCAGACTGTTTTTGGAAACATTCTCCCTTCCTGAACCAGTGAATCGGTTTGGTTTGCCACTGTCCTAGGGGAACAAGCTTTGAAATCGATAAGGCCAATGATCGAGGCTACTTCTAATGCTGTGACGTTTTTGTTTGGGAGGAGTTCCGAATGAAGGAAGGAAGCCTTCTTAGATAATTGAAAGAACTTGTTGATTGCTTTTTAATTTTTCCCATGTTGTAAGGTAGTGTTGCCAGCGAGCATCTACTGGGTGACAAAGCGGAATGTTGGTGTCATTGGTCTCTCCTGGTGTAACTTTTCTTACCGGGGAAAGAGTGACGACTTCTCTTGTCGGAGGAGGTTCCATTCTCGTTGCGACTTCAGCTTTTGTTAGGAAAGTTTCTGGAAGACTGGTTGGAATGAAAGGACTGATTGGAACGAAATGGCTCGTTTTGTTCGGCTCGGTGGGTGTCGGGGTTAGAAGTTTGTGGTTTGTTCTCATGCCATGATTCGGACGGGTTTTTGTGGGCATAAGGCTTAGAGAAGTTTTTTGTACAGTTAGAGTTCTTTGAGGCCTTGGGTTTTCTTGATACATCAAGGTGCGGAGCTAAGGACGGAATCAG
>JAHWFP010089104.1:90697-139751 GCA_023313725.1 Lithobius niger
GCGGAGCTAAGGACGGAATCAGGCCATGGAATAACGTTTCCGATTCGTGAAGAGGTAGGTTTCTCAATTTGTGCTTTGTTGAATCGTTAAGATTCGACATTGTGGCCAGTGCGATGTGCCATGAGAGTAGGTGTCAAAATGTTTTGCTGTAGTTGTGTCTTCACCCATTGGTCTGAAGAAGGTGGCGTCACGGACAGGCTTTGGCGGGGGGGGGTTCTTTGTCTGGTTGCAGTTGGTCTCCGCGCCCCAAGATGGCGCCTCCGTTGCGTAGCAGGCAAGTGAGTAGTGTCGTGGATTGTCCAAGAAGAGGCTGTGGATTAACATTCTTTTCTCGTAAGGCGAGTCCAAACCCAGTTGTCAAACCTCAGTTGATGACGGGGACATAAGCGGACTTGGAAGGCTTGTAGAGAAAACAGTCGAGAATTATGTTTTCAGTGGTTTTCAATAATTCGGCCAGAGGAACCGTGGCGTTATCGTCGGCTGACGGGTCCGGAAAATGAATGCGTTTGGCATTCGTTGTGGCAGGAAGCGATGGTGCATTCGCGTATTGAGGAGATGGGTCAGCCATTTGGGTGATCGCATTGGCATTCGTAGTTGCAGCAGCTATTCTTTGGTTGAGAAGAGAAGCAGTGTCAATAATTTAGCTGTCGGGATCCCGATTGTCAGGAATTGGGTCGGCCGCAATCACCAGGAGATGGTGGTGCGTAAGTCGAGACTTCTTTGAATGGCAATGAGCCAAAGAGGGACGTTTGTGACTCGAAGACGACGTGGTGATAATCCATTCGTCAGTTCTCTTTGCTTTGGTTGATGCCGTGATGGAGGGCGGTGGCATAGCAGGTTTGTTGCGGTGGCCAAATCTGGGTCCATCATTTTGTTAACTTCAGAATGTGAGATGGAGTGGCTTCTGCATAAATGAGATGATAGGTCCAAAGGTTGCTTGGGTAAATGCGCAGATTCGAGCATTCATGTCCGTTGTAGTTTGAGACAGATGTTGGCTTGAAGAGCTTCTTGAAAATCTGCTTCAATTGTTGACAATTGCAGACTTAAGGACCGCGAATGCCGGCTTGCTTGAAGAGGGGAAGCTGCGTCAGTGTTGGCTGCATGAGTTCCAACATTTGCATTCGTTGTTGCATTCGTGGTTAAGACCCCCGTAGCAGAATCAGAGCGACGCGCAACGCTACGTCGCAGTACGGCTGGCGGTGTTGCAGTACGATTTATGCTGTACTTTTTTCTGTCTTGGTCTTTTTGTGATAATTTCGCCAAAAATTGACCGATTTTGACGTTCAAATACACCAATTTAACTTTTTTCGAGGGCTTTTGAATGACGCTATTGCCATGACGATAGGTTTGGTCGTTCTCAAGTTGTTTAGCAAAAATAACCTACAACGGTCTGGAAAAGAAGTTCTCGCAAGAAACTTGTTCATGAACCTAAATGGGCCTAACTCAAAATTTTGCACAATGCAAAATTCCACCATCACACCCAACCTGCAACCCAGTGACACTAACCTCTTCCCGCAGACCGTTTTTAGTCTGTAAAAAGCTTGTCGCAGACCGGCTGAAAATATTCTGCTTCTGGGGTTGAGACTAGAGGGTTCAATGGATGAATTGTGATTCGCGTTCACATTCGTATTCGCATTCGTGGTTGAAAACGAGGCGCAGAAGTGAGGGCATCGGAGTCGGCAGCGGGCACGGTCGGGAGATGGAAAGGCATCTCCATAACCTAGGCGTACGAGTCAGGCATCTTTTTTCTTCAAGAGATGTGGCTAGAAAATCTTCAGGACGAATGTCGGGAGACAGACCGGCGTGTCCATGGACACGCTCTGGAGGAAAACTGATGGCCAACGGATGCGCGAATGCGCTTAAATAGAGAGGGGTTACGACGCTGGCGCCTACTGAACACTGAAAAACCACCAGGGAGTTGTAACATCACGAGGGCGTAGTTTTTTTATCGATAAATTTTCTCAATCACGAGTTGCATTCCGAAGCTGAAAAGATACCGAGCGCTTGAGCGAGGTGTTTTTATCAGCTTGGGAATGTTACGAGTGTTTGAGAAAATTTATCGATACTTAAAACTACGCTCGAGTTGTATTTGAAACGAGAATATACCGTCTCCTTTAAACATCACTTCAACTTGCATAATTACTTGTCCGTTTAGTGTTTATAGGAGTGGTATTTTCTACCGCCGCCTTCATAAAGAAAGCAGTTGTTTCCTAACGATACGTCACAAATTTGCCAAAGCCAAAAGTAACACACCGTGATAAGACGAAGTTGATTGTCAGAGCGTTTTAACCAAAGTAAATACGAGTTTTATTTTTAATGAAAGTCTTGTTTCTTAGATTTAAAATATAATATACTCCATAACAATGCTAAGTTTTACGACAATTATTATTAATTTAGTTTGTACTATTTCTTGTTAATTCAAGTACCACGTAATATTTACGTACTGGGGGTTGCCTTTACTGCTACGCTTTGCATAGTAGCGGCGATAGGCCTAACCTAACGAGAGCGGCCTAACGCACTTGGGCTGCCCATATTCTGTCACCATGGTAACCAAACATTAAGCGCACATCGCCGGGAACTTGTCTATCAGATCATTTGTCTATCAGGTACGTCGTATACATTTAGAACTTGGTTTAGGCCTACCAAATGCTGTTCTTTCAAACATTCATTATACTGCAGAAAACAGGATATCATGCGAGTCGATCATAAAAACCAAGATGGAGGGATGAGGCTGACGGTTTATTCTGATAAATACCATGTGGTCGTGTGTGTGTAATCGTTGTTAAGGCGGCGTGATTGGCTGGTGGCTGCCTTTTATTGACTTCCTATTGGTTAACTATTGTTATAAAAATATGAAGGTATATTCTATTTAATTTAATATAAACTCTGTACAATATAAACTCTGCTGTTTGTCGGCGTAATGACAGTTCCCACAACAATAAACAAGATAACACGAACATCTATAGCTACGTCCCCGTTGTAGTGGTCAGTACTAGAAGCCTAGCAATGCAGGGGTCATTCATAGGTAAAATTTTGTAGGTTTGTGTTTATTAGGAAGGATTGTAAAATAATTTGCCTCTAATTGAGTGTGTATCCATAGTACGCCGACTTCCACACTACAGATAGGTCCTTATATAGCCTTATCTGTGGAAGTCAGCGTACTATGGAGAATGTTTTGTAAAATAATGTTATTCTTTTTAATGTAAATCAAGTTTGTTCATTCTAAAGCTACTTTAAACCTAACCCTTGCGTTAAAGGCAGGTTGTCACCAAATGAAAGTCTACAGAATCTAGCCCTATCTAATGCTATCTAGCACTTGCTTGCATCAGGCAATGGAATACACAATGACATTTCTTTTAAAGAAACGAACAAGCCACATGCCTCTTTAATTATTGAGTGACAATTTGGTACATACACATGCATCTGGGAGCAAGCTGTAAAGGTTAATGGTATCACTGCCGCTAGATGGTACCGCGGTAGATTCTTACGATTTTCAGTTGGTGACAATGTGTGTTTAAGTCGGACTTTAAAATTATTTCTCTGGGCTGACATAGCGTTATAGTCGCGTCCATTCTACGCAGCAATGCTAAAAATCTTCCATTTTAGGCTGAACTTTAAAATGTGTCCATTATTTATGAAACCTGAGAGGGAGACAGCCAATTATGCTCAATATAGTTGCAATGTAATAACTCTTAAAAAAAAGTTAATTCCAGAGTTGCCTTCTGCTGTTTTTTATCATCTACATCAACATCTCTATTACAAACTTGTTTATCTCCAGTTTCTGACACCTGGACATCCTGTTGACCAGTTTAGAGACTACTTGAATGTAGGCTACACAGGTTTTTTTTTTCCAAATCCTGTGAAAAATGTTTCCTTCAGAAACTGATGATTGAATCTATATATGTATATTTCGCTTAGGAGCAGACTTAGCTCAGGAGCAGACTTACTGATGTGAGCAGACTTGATGGAGGCTTTGTTAGGGAGGATTAAACATACAAAGCTTCAACAATCAGCAAAAGGGTGAGCGGGCTCATTCTTACCATGCTAGTAAAGAAAAAGGGTGAGCGGCCGACAACGAGAACGGATATGCGCTCTAACAATTAGAAACGAACAGTATTACTTCAATACTGATGACTATTACAGCTGAGTTGAATCAGCGGGATGATCGGCGTATATTACGCCAGGGAACAACTAGTTTTATTTGTTTGTCTAAAGTTGGAAAAATGTGATTCTAGTAATTGAAACCAAGAAACATATAAGCGTGGATATCAGCATCCGTATAAACTTTAATATTGGCCGTCATGTAGTGTTCCATTTTGTGTGTATTTACTAATAAAGTAATTTGCATTGTTTCAGGCGCTTTTCAAGGGTTAGATTTAAGCCAAGCTCTCCAGAATCCAGAATTAAATCAGACGTTGCAGACAATGGCATCGTGGGATCACCCACAGACTATGATGCCAACGCAAATCGTCTGCCAGCCGGACATTGAACCGTCGGAGAGTGACCAGAGCCAGGACGACAGTGACGGCCAGCGGAACGGCGCAACGGCGGTGAGCATGGATGAGCCCATGGTTGAAGTGAAAGATGAGCCGTAACGGTGTCTGATGACACTGTGTGCCGACAACAAGCAGCAATCGCAGTAGCTCTTTTGACCGTTAACCGTTTGGGCTCTCAGCGTAAGCCAGCTGTCTGACATTGATGTCGGTTGTTTATTTTTAATTGTCGGTCTTAAAATCATGTGTTGTTTTATTGTGCCCTTGAGGCCAACTCATTGTCATAGGTTGTTTAGACACCTTATTTTGTTGTTTTGTTTTTTTCATCTTTTTACAAAAAAGAGGTTTCACAAAGCAGAAATCTGCATTAACTCCAGCCTCCTGCGTCTAGTTCTGTCGTTATGAAATGTTCAACTCAACTCAGTTGCCAGGTTACTGTTTTCATGTTACCTCCATAATAATAATAGTAATAGTTCCAGTTGCCAAATAATTGTACTTCCATGTTCTATGTGTTACTTACACACATTATGCCACTCGTAAAACATTTTAATTCAGGTACTCCTCAATAGACAGAATTGACTCCCAATTCTACCTCCATTGATATACAATACAATGCAATACAATGACTACAATTGTTCAGTTGTAGCTTACAGCAGGGAATCTCTCAAGTACTACACATTCCTCAGTGTTTACATTCGCACCAGTTGAAGCTGTCAAGTACATAATACAAAAGCAAGGTCTGTGATCTTAAAACGGCTACACGCTAAACGAAAAGTAACTTCAGATTTCAAGATATTAACATTATTTAGCAAAACCAGAAGTGAATTTGTGCAACCTGTAATGGTGTCATTTTTTCAGAACATTTGGTTGTTGCGAACCACCGCCGATTCTGTGAATATGCTGACATGGCTGTAAGGTTGAGTAGCACCTTTTTGTCAACTGTGTGTTCTTCCAAGTTTCAATTGCATGGTGGTTAAATAATTGTGCTCGCAGCTGATGGATTCTTCCTTTCGGTCCCATTTCTTTTGTAGCGTTTGCTTTAAAATGTTAAAAAATTGGCAGCTGAAATAAAAGCAGTGCTGTTAGTCTTTTAAAAAGCAGGCTCTGCATACACTGCGCAGCATGAAATTCATATGATTGTACTTAGAAAATTGATGATCCATAGTAGCAATTAACAGAATTACAATAAATGGTACTTTCTTTGAAAATAACTTCATCTCTGACGCACAGCATTATAGTTTGGTATGATTTTCCATTGAGTGAGCTACAAATTATTGAAGTTACGGCACTAAGAAACAATTCTGATGTTGTAAAGCACAGTTTACTAGTCCACTAATGCCGTACGAATTTTGCCATCTGAAGATTTTTGGTACTAAAAAAAACACCAAATATGTAAATTACAGCTTATTTCCGTTATGATTTCATAGACCTTGTGTATGTTACACAGACTTCTTCATGATTATGCACAATATTCTCATCCACCATACAATCTCAGCCAACAAAGTTCACAAGGTTTACTCTTATCATATATGCCATAGTTCAAATACATTCCCCTTTCATTATTTTATCCGCCTATATTTACAGACAGACTACTGTTCAGATTTATATATTTTTTGTAAAACAGTCCCTTTGTAGTTCACATAGCGAGTAACACAGACTTTTTTTTTTGGTTTGTATTACACACCGCCTTTTAAACCTAAGATAACTTTTTTGTGATATATACAGACATGTTATACATACATCTATGTTGTATATTTATAAGATGTTATACAATTGCATTTCAGTCAGGGCAATTCAATACCGATATACCTCATTGTTCTTGTCAGAGTAGAAAAAAAGGAAAAAGGGATTTACAAGTTAAGGCATGATGACTGCTTTGTGAACTCTTGTTAAGTCTTGGAACAAATAGCTGATTAAGGTTTAGTTTGAGCTGGGCTGAATTAATATGAATAACATACTTTCTTTGGTATTATTGTTAAGCTTAGGGATGCTTCAGTTTCTGTTTTCTTCTATTTTAGCTTGGGTTGATTTTTCAAGTATTTTTTGTACCCTTTTGAAATAGCTCTAGCGAATTCGTCACATGCAGTCTTACACGTCCTAGTTTCAACATAGCTAGCATTGTGTCAAACTGACACAATATTGTGATGTTTCAGTTATCCAAAATTTTCTTTAAGAAGACTTTTTTGTTTTGTTTCTGTGTCTTCACATTATTAGTAAATGTGTATCATACAACTACTTTTCATTCTTTCACCTAAACACGTTTTTTGCTACCCATTGGAAGGACTACACCACTAAAAACCTTATCTTAATGACAACATGGTGTGAATATAAAGAAATCAAGCCAAACATATGCACATACAAACATCTAAAGGTTGCAATGTTTTGATGTTTTGTGTGCATCTGTTTGGCTTGATTTCTTTTCATTACATTATGTGGTACTTTTCCCACTTTATAAATGTGTTGTGAAGACAGTACGAACAGGTTACTTTTAGGTGCTGCATCATTTTCATTCATCACAAACTTAAACTTGGTTTGTTAACTGAAACGGAGGCATCCCTACATCATGGTGTTGAATTTGTAATGTTCATTAAAAAGTCTACCTCACAGTGAATATTACCTCAATAGCGATATTTGCGTACCACATAAAATAAAGGTAATGAACATGTTTCATTAATTTATAATACCTGTAAAATTACAAGCTTAAGCACTCACTTACTTCAGAATACACTTATATTTGGTGATAAACCTATCATGTAAACTGTAAAGAAACCCTCGTTGGTATTTCTGCAGCACTTGGGTGGAATTACTAATAATGACACCAGACTCAATGGTATACTTGCTTACTTTCCTGCGTCGTTTAAACCGTGTCAGGTATTGAAAACACTGAATTACACTCCACTACTCAATAATTTTATAATTCAGTTGCATTTATTTGGTACACCTGTGTTAAAACTGCAAACTCTACGTTCTTACTATTAAAGCTGAAATTATTTGAGAACTGTTACTTATAGAATGTTTTTTCGCCTTATTGGTATGTGAAACTCTGTCATTACTCTGCCATTCTCAGTAAAATATCGGACTGTACATCTTCCTGTTCCTCAATGCCATATAATTATGTGGTGAGACGTGATACGGTAGAACCATGATTGCTCGAACTAGTTGGAACTAAAGAGCATTTTGGTAATCAAATACAGTAGGTGTAAAGTATAAAAAAAGACACCTTTATTTATATAAGTAAGTTTATTTATTTATTAATACACTCAGTGGAATGTCCCAAGGGACAAGGAAAAGCCATGAACCAAAATTTTAGTAGGAATGACAAGTTTAGATTTTGTATCAACTGATGTCCAGGCACAGAAATGAAACGTGCTGAAAGTGGTGTTGCATGGTTCACCAGCGAAGTATGAAAAATCCAGCTACGAAGTATCAACCATTGTTAAATTACTAGTGTTTTGCCCTAAAATTCCAACAATGCTCCGTTTCCTTACGTCTGTAGCTAGTTGTTATAGTCTGTTCAATAATTAGCAACAGGAAAGATGGTTCGTATCAAGCATCCAACAAATTTCCTCCCCTTTCCCTTCGTGTTAGCTGCAGTTCAGCACCGTCACTTTATTGTACAAGGGGGGGGGGGGGGGGATCAATTAATTAATAATTTGTGTTTCATAACATTTTTTTAATGTACTACCTGGTAAAATTCCTCCACATACTCATTATCATAAAATAATAGACCATTAGTGGAGTTTCATGCCTGCCGAACTTAGTGCCATGCAGGCAATTCCAGATACCGTTTGACACTAGCCCCGAGTTTCAGTTTTCTCTGAGAACTGTAAAATTTCTGAATTTTTCTGATAAGGATGTCTGATAACTAGGGTGTTCAGATAACCAAGTTTAGGATAATCCAGGTTCTACCGTATCAATTTTAAATTAATAACTTAGACAGATGTTCAGCAAGTCTTAATTGCAGAAGGTTAACAAATAGAAGACTCCAAATTTTGTTCCTCTTTAACCTTGTGTCACTGTGGCTGAAGTGGACATTGAACTCGTGAAATGCCTAAATATGAATTCAGTGGTCAGAAATTCAGGTCGTAACTTTGCTGACATTTAAAATCAAAATGTGTGAAACATAAGTTAACAGGCTTTGTGAGTCTAATTTTAAATTAATCTGTACAAGGCCATGCAAAGTAAAAAAAATGGTTCTCAGGCCCTCCCGCATCGATTTTTTTGTAAGAAATAAAAATAATTGATGCGGCATTAATTAGTGACTTTTCCTAAAGTCTGCATCAACTAAAAAGCCTCGCATCAAATTATTTTTTGAGGTTGTGTTCTGAAATCTGATCTATGCTTGCTTCGAATAAAAAATTCCGAAAAATAGCTTTTGAAATGCTGTGTTGAAGCAATCTGGCCATTCTTTTTTTTTTAATGTGAGGATCGAGTCAACACCTTCCCCTTGAAGTAATATCTTTCCTTCACTGAGCAATAAAAGCTTTAACCACTATTTGGATGAATTGCTTTTGGAAGACGAACTAGTTGTGACATACATGTGTGCTGGTGTTCGTTTAGTTCCGAAAAACTACAAAAACGGTATTCAGGATGGCTTTAGTATCAGTGCAAACAGAATGTGGGACAAAAAATTTACGGGATTGGGGAATTTTAAGCCGGATTTAAGTGTAAGTCAATCATTTGAAAACGTCAAACACACCTTTGATAGTCACGACTTGTTCGTCTAATAAACATGAGTATGGAAAGATTTTTTTTTACCACAATAAGTGTTAAAATTTGTTTTAAAAGCCTCATCCCTCTGTGCCCGAGAACCGAATGTGTAAAAAAAAAAGCCTCATCCCTCGTCAGTTTACAATTTTTTGTGCCCGAGAACCACTTTTTTAACTTTGCATGGCCTAACCCATTATGTTTTGGTTGACGTACATTTAGAAGAGTTACAGTCTTTGGCAATTTTTGTGTTAATCAAAGCATAACAGCATTATGCATTTGAACTCAAAGTCGAGATAGAATAGCAAGTAGTTTACGTACCGAATTTGCAGTTTCAACATACGTACTTGTGTTGACTTATCCCAAAACCATGCTATAAAAAAGTAAGTCGTAAGCATGAAACCCTTCTTGCCCCATTCATGATAGAAACAATCATAAGTAAAAACTCAAGAAAATAAAAGAAAGTGTTGCAGAATGCCAATTGACGTGCCCAATTTTTTTAACATGTAGAAATAGCCAACAGTGTATTTGTTACAACTCAGGCAATTCGCCCAGCTCTGGTTTTTGTTGAATGTTACGAAGAATACATTTTTGAGTGTCAGTGTGGACCTCGCAAGATTGTGAACTTGTTTGGTAAACCCTATAACCTGATGAGTAATAATAAGCCAGCCAGTTATCATCTTGAATAGTATGGTGTTTCATTGTCAATGAGTGAACACTTATATTTTCATACCTGGCTATTTCGTAGAAGCAATTTCCTTTTTGTCTGTTTACGTTGTCATATTTTGAATATGTAGAATTCCAGTGTATGGTAAAGTGGTACTGATGTTTCAAAATGCTACTGGCATTGAAGTGGTAAAGGATAGCTTTCAGTTTATGAAAGGAGGACATTAAATTTTGTTTCATTTTGGTATGGAAGTAAATTCACGCAAAAACCTACACATCTTCTATGTTTTCATACATACACTGGTGGGGTGGAGCTTTTCCTGGCTTTGTAACTGAGCGTGTATGTCATCTAATCATGGCCCTTTGGTTTTAGCATACTTTGCAATAACTCGTAAAAAGAATATTAACTTGAAAGCTGTTTAAGACTGCAGCAGTGTACTGTGATTCATTGAAATGCGTGAAAATTTGCAGCCTTTCCCTCACCACCACCTAATTGTAATTGACAAACAAAAAAACCACACACTTCAATGCCTGTAGCAAATTGGTCGTGCGAGGTATGGTGACGATGGTATCCGTCAAGCAGCAACGAAAGAAGACAGTTTGACTATCTCCAGCACCCACCGATGGTCATCCTTCACCTCATAAAGGGTGTTTGATATTGTGCGATGAAGGAATATTAGTGTGATGCTTAGAAAGACTGATTAAGAACGATGTGTGGCTTTGAGAAAGCCTTCTGAAGGAAAGAACTAAATACAAGTCTTCAAGATTTCACATGGTGTCGATTCGCTGAAGCGGTGGACAATAAGGTTACGACAAAGAATCTGACCCATGTATTTCCTACTCTCTTGGTTCCTTAAAGGACGAGAATTGAGCTACATTTCAGGGCAGGAACTCAACCCAAGTTGCACTGTAGGATTCCTAGAACGTTGGTATGTATTTAGATATATTTAGAGTATAGAAACAGATTGCAGGTATTGTGTGGTAAAAGATAGGGCTGTACAGTGACAGTTTCAGCATATGGAGCTTGATTTTTACTTGACACCGTTTTAAATAGACATTTGTGTGAAGAAGTAGGAAAATGTTTTTTTTTTTTTTTACATTTTTAAGTAACTTGATGTTGGTTTTTGTTTTGTATGCATGTAGAATTTTCACAGATATTTTAAACGATTAACATGATGCACTGAATATTGAACCAATAGCTACAATCATGGATCAATATTAATAGGTTACGTGACTTTGCTGCTAACATGTCATTACACTATTACGTTGGAAAAAATGGTGCAAAAACCATTAATCCTGCTGCAGCATTCTTTTCAATGATGAGGCATGCTATTCATTTATATTTCTTAAAATCATAAAAACTGCTGCAGATAGACGTGTTTATTGGTGAACTAGAACTGAGTAGCACGACACCTGATATTTGTACCATAACTTTTTGCTTTCAGGCATAAGGATTTTAGGCACTATATTCAGGTCCTAAATTTGCGCATATTCTAAAATTCGACAAGAAACTATCTTTCTATTGCATTTCTAAATTACACATTTTAAGAAAGTGAGAATTACATTATTTTTCCAACTAGCAACGTAATGCCTTCCAAAATCATTATAATATTGCCTTGCAGTAAAGAGTGCGTTGGGAATGATCATTATTGTCGTTTTGTAAAAGGGATTTTAGTTGTACGTTATCTTTTTTTTTGCACTCATTTTAATAGCTAGCAGGAGATAAGGTGGTTCTTGAAGAGGAGGGGTGTTAAACTTAAATAAACCAATCAATTGCCGTAGTTTGGATTTGATATGGTTTGGTTTTTTTAAGTATCTTGAGCCATTTTGCTACGTCTAACTAATCTGATAGGGCCACCTTTTTAATCTCCTGTTAATTTTAAACAAAAGAGAAAAAAAACATTGTGTATAGACCTTGTGCAATGTTTATGAAATTAATTTTTACGTTCTGTAGATATTGGCACTGGCAGAAGTGTTGCGAATATATATAGGCTGTCAAAACCTAAGACAAGTTGAAAGATTGGGTCCGGGTGAAACTGATAAATGAAGGATGTTGTTTGAGGTAAAAGGAAAGCAGCCTAATGTGCTTGAGATATAGAATAGTTCTAGTGGTTGGTTTCTTAACCTGAAAGGTAGCTCGGGCTATTCTATATGTGTGTGTAGTATTTCTGTGTTTAGACAGTTGTGTGAAGTAGCCAGCTTATTTCATTTATTCTATTATCAACAAGCTCCAAATGCAGCTCTCATCCCTCAAGGTTATGTATGATTCCAAAGCATCCTTTAAAGAATGAATCTCCATCTATATTTTAAACATTGACATAATATTATTAATAATAAATGCGGTATATTGTACAGTTCACTTCCATACCAACTGGGCTTAAACCTTATAGAAACCCTAACATTTGTTTAGCTATAATTCGTTTAAGGCAACAGTTCGAAAGATATTTGATTTTGTTTATTTTTAATAATAATAATAATCGTATGAAAGATAATACCACAATACGTACAAATGCTAAACATAAATACGTAACATAAACTGACCAAACCGCAATGCCACAATATTTTAGGAGTAAGCGTGGAAAGAAAAGTTCTATGGCATGTTTAGGCCGTAGCCCGTTTAGTCATGTTTATTTACGTATGCAAGTATCCACTTTCTTATTCTGCATCCCAAAATCGCAACCTTATGATGCTAGTGCTATAACATGAGCAAGTGTGATGATTCTTAGAGACTACATTGCTTCCCCCCTTTAACCCTAATTTCAATTAATTATGAACATTGATACGTCTAATGCTCTAGTTTTAGGTTTGAATGCGTTAATGTTTGATCGGTTTAGTGTTTGAAAGGGCAGCCACATAATACGGTTCAATTTTTGTGAGTTACTAGTAACTATAAAACACTACAATAAACAATCTGAAATAAATTGTGCGCCTATAAAATTAGGTTGCAAATAAAGTTGAGCAATGAAATATGTACACTAAAATCATGTACAGTGATAACATTTTCGTAAATGAGTAATTATTACGACTTCCCAACGAAGTTTCACATCTTTAGAGACAACTCTATTTATGTTGTGCAGTTTGATGAAAGAAAATTGTTTAACTTGTTAATTACATATGCACAAGTGTTGTTGAAACTCCGAGTCTAACATATTGGGCAGCAATGAAAATTGTGTTTTGAATTACAATATTGCAATTGTTCGTAAAATATTTTGTTTACGAAGGCCCCTTTTGCCATTGCCACCCTGGCTGTAAAAAAATTTCAAAAATATTCTCCAATGTTTGAAGGTTGCTTCCTCTTTCTTCCGGAGAGCACTAAAACTTGATGATGGAGACTGGTAAAGGGATGGGGAGATGAGAATTCAATGCTCTTTATCCTCTCACCCGTCATCATCATCAACACTTAACATACTCCGGAAGAAGGTTCAAGCAAGCATAAACAGTTTAAGAAGAACACTGACTAGGTGGTAATGTGACCTTTAAACTCGGAATTTATTGTAATGATGCATTTCAGCATTTTTTATGTATTTGAGAAGTTTTCAAAACGTACATATTCGTAAAGTGGCAATGGAGTACAGATTTATGGTTAATAATTGGATTAATTTAGATGATCATGAAAATTGAACCATGTTGTATGTCTGCGATGTCTTGCTACTGGTATAGGCGGTGCCTTTGTAGCCATAAAACTATAATGCCGGGTACACTGAGAGGATTCAAGTCTGGTGGCGAATCTTGCTGCCCCGTCTGTATTTTATACTTAATATCAGACTTAGAGACCAGTCATGTAGCTTTAGCAGGTAGGAAATTGGGAAAAGTACATTCAGCAGTAAACTACAGTAGTAGCACATTTCCTATTCATTGTTTGTTTTAAACTAAAACATCAACAAGATTTTTGATAAAATCTTTTGAGGTACAATTTTGAAAACCTTTAGTTTAAAGAAGTGGAATATTGGTTTCTGTTCACTGTTTGCGCTCACGACTACAATAAAATGCGAACGGGTAGATATGTTTAACTCCTTTGCATGTGCAGAATAGCGAAAAGTAAAAATGAACAAGTAGTAACACTGGACTGATTTTATTTTTAGTTAGGTATTCAAGGAAGAATGATTTGCTTGGGTTACATTTTGGTTGGTAAGCTACCTCTGTCTTATTTGACATCACATTTTGTTGTCATTCTCATCTTGTTCAGCCTTTTTATCCCCCATAAGGTAATATAAATGTTATTTGGATTTGATTTCGTTCCTACACATTTATAAAATATTAACTAACATTTGATATGAACGGAATCGCTTCCATTGAAAAATTTTCCAAATACAAAACAATTAGCTGTACTAAAGAGGTACATGAAAGTAGTATTACTAGTGCGTAATACAAATTTCAGTTTTAAAATGTGATGCCTAGGTCTTGTCCAGGATGTCTACCGGTTCAATTGGGAAAGTAAGCATGAATGTTTGGTACCAATTTACGTTTTACTAATGGCTAACCGCATTTATTAAAAAAATCATTCTGTACCATGGCTTGATAATGCCACAAGACAGAGGTACTTGCTTTTTATTTTCAGTGATGGTTAAGTTTGGTTTGCATGTTAAGTTTGTTGCATTATTTTGAGCAATTTCAGTAGCTGCTAATTTGTTTTCATTTTATTGTTAGTTTTAAAAGTGTCCATACTAGAAACTAAAATTAGTAACACTGAACTGAACTCCTGTCATTAGCTACCACAAATAATTGCTTTTACACGCTTAAATTAATAATGACCTTGAAACAATTGCTAGAAATGTAGGCTTGAGTCATTTTTATAGTTCACAATAATTAAAAAAAAAAAAAGAGTGCATTATTATTTATCAGGTTTATCCAAGACTAAAAGGAAATACTCAGTGTTTATTTTTTTAAGAAAGGGAGTTTGGCATCTGTTTATATAAAAAAAAATGTTTAACACGCAAAGGCGTTTTTATTATGTTCATTATATAAACAATGACGTAACTACTTGGAGATGGAAACTTATGTAATCCTAAGTTCGAAAACCATATTCTATCCAAAAATGGTGACGGTTCCTTAAGCCAGTAGAGAAAACCTCTTTATTTCTATCAACCAGTTTCAAATATATTTATAGCTTAAGTCAACTAACTACAGGGAAAAATATTTACGTAACTTAATCTACTACTGGCTACCCTTCTTATAAATATATGTTTATTTAGCATCATTGTCGAGAGCTTACTGTGCCTGTGTTAGGTGAATACACCACACAGACAAAAATCCATTTTAGTAGCATTAGTTATTTTAACTTTTGTATTCAGTTGTAAAGAAATGCATTTAAGGGTTTATCTATAACCGCTCGTAGACGCACGTATGAGTTAGGTGCACACTTCCATGATGAATTTCTGTTTTGTTTGCTTCTTAGTTGTCTTATTGTTTAGCGCTTTTGTTCTTTTACGTTTGTACATTGAAAATCAGAATATCAGTCCCAGAAAATCAATTTTAAAACTTGAGGGCTAAATCTATCTAACTACTAGTTTTCCCCCGAAACTGCAAAAGTCTCATTGCTTCAAGTGTAAACTTCTAACTTCGTACGGTAAGATAACAGTTAAGAAAAAAAGAGTTATTAATTCATTTCTAAACTCTTGAAAATGTTGTACGGGTGAAGCATAAACATATGCTTTTTGCAGAGCATACTTGGTATTAGGTTTTGGTTACGTATAGAGGAGTTCTGAACTGTTCTCACTGAATACACTGCTAGCATTGAATGGATTTAACTTTAGTATGAAAACTGGCAAATTTAGTCAGTGGTTTTATTTCTGGTCTTGCCTTCACAACAACCCTTCTGTAATTAACCCCTTGTAACTTCCTGTGAATGTGGTATGGTTTGCTGTCTTTTTCCCAGCTCGGCCTTTGATGATAATTATTGTGGGCCGTTTTGTATTTGACCCTTTGTGTGTTGGATTGATCGATTACTAGTAGCTTAGTATGAAAAACTGTGTATTTCACAGAAATCCTTACGGAAGTTCCTGCTACAGTGGTGATGTAAAATTCTGGATTTAGCGAGGTTGGGTTTTTTCTTCTTCTGGAAGCATTTGAGTATGTTGGGTTCAACTGTTTAACTGTTATAAGAGGCAAAAAAAAATAATGTACGTGACTTCTCAACTAACTACCATGCACAATAGATTCGTTACCCCACATTGCATGTGCAAACCTGTGCACTAAAATAAATATCAAGTGGCAGTAATCACAACACTCTGGTCTCGGAAAAGCATCCACTTGCGTTTATTTTTCTGTGCAGCCCGTCATCTTCATTTGGGCTATAATCAGTGACATTGCAGTCGTGTTGTTAGTTGGGTTTGGCATTCACATTCACTCAGTGGCTGTAAACAATGTGGTGGCAACTGTTGAAATTCAAGAGATTCACTTCGTGAGGTTTTGCAGCTATAGCTGTTGAACCAAAAAGACTACCCCAAACCGCTTTTTAGGCGTATGAATTGTTTGTCGGCAGTGCACTTAACCCTCCTGGGCGTGATTATACTTGCACATTGACACACTTCTAAAACATAATTACCTGTTTTTACACATGAGTTAATTGTCTGATGCAGCGCATCAGGTAAAACCCAAACTTGTTAACATTGTTGGTACAGAAGCAACAAAGTTTGGTGACCCTATTCGTAGCTAATGACACTGCAACTTTATACCTCTGCAAAATGGAACCACAGCAAAAGTAGTTTTATCAACTGTGCAATAATTGCCCACAAACACCACATTGACAGTACTGCGGACAACTATTTACATTAATTCAGATTTGTTCACCATGCTCTAGAGTCATTAAAAAGGGAAGTCTTGCTTCTGCGAGTTTAAAACAATTCGAAAAAATGGTTGAAAATTTTAAATAATCTAGGTACGACGACAAAAGTTGTTTGTAATAGTCCAGTGTTCTGGCTATAAGTTGAAACGTGCATAAATTTCTATTGCCGGTGCTTCGCCATTTAGAATATCTATCAATAAAAATAAGTACAGCATTCTTAGCAATCTTACAAGTCAAAAATTTCCAAACAATTTAATCAGTAGCTACAACTTTGTAATTGTACTAACTTCAATGGCATCTTGGTTACTAATTAAAAGAAAAAAACCATTACCCTGGATACGTAACTAAATGAAGAACTGTAGAGTAAGTTTTTCGTCTAAAAAAACGACTCACAGTTGGTTTTTTTACAGTCTTAATTAATAGGTTAGCAAACTAATTGCTATTATCTATAACACCACCAATCATCAGTAAACCAATGTGACAAACATAAAAGTGCTTCATGATATGAATCCAATATATTTTCTTTTAAATTTTTCACCTGATTATTTACCAGTTTCTTAGGAATAGCTTAAAGATGCTATGCGTAGTTCTAGAGCCCATCCATGTTGTTTTGTAAAATTTAGGCATCGCGCGTTACATGCAAGTTATCAAAAAATTGTTCGGAGTATCTTTAACTTCAGGCAGGAATTTCTTTACTTGATAAAAGTGTCTACTAGTAAATCTTTTTAACCAATCAAGCAGTGCATGTAATGTAAAGAGAAACACTGCAGATTGCGACTTAGTTAAGGTTCTGTTAATACCATTAAAAGACTTGCGACTATCAATATTTTTACATTTTTTACGCTGACATTTCACTAGTAATATGCTTTGGGAATGGGCAGTTCGTTGCTGTAATATTAATCAAAAGTAAAAACGGGCTGAAACTTAAATTGGCTTTATTTTTGTCCTCACAGAAGATTTTTACTTGACAAAAATATCCATTGATAAACCTATTGAACCTATCAAGCAGCGTATGTAACATTTAAAAAGAGAGAAAGTGCACATTGCGTTTTAGCAAAGGTTCTGTTAATACCATTAAAAGACTTGTGACGTATCCATATTATGCTGACATTTAGCTAATAATTATGCTTTTGGGATGGGCAGTTTGTAGCTGTAATTTTAATCGAGTAAAAGCGGGCTGAAATGTTGGCTTAATTTTTGTCTTTTAAGTGCAATTATTGTACCTGCGATGAAGTTAAGGTTTAACTGGTCGTGTATGAAGCCTGGTTTCTTGTTCCAGTGCTTTGTGTTTCAGTCTTGCCCTCGAGTTTATTGGTCTACTAAATTGTTTTATCTCTTCCCTTTATTCTTTTAATATGATTCAATCAAACTTAAAAAAAAAAACTAAACGTTTTATTACAGCCATATGTTTTAAATAATTAACAGTACAAATTAATCAGTCTAGTTGATAGCCCGAGTCTCTCCCATTCAAAACAGTACAAGAGCAAAAACATATTCAGTTGCTAACATTTTTAGGAATTTACTGCCACGTAACAGTTGTGCATGTGTACTAAATCTAGCAGCCTTTAACAACTAGAATCTTTTGCTTAATCCTGGGTTTTCTTAATGGTAATAGGTTGACTGTTCCAATTAACACTTTATTTTTAGATTTAACTTAAACAGCTGTTTATTCCCCTAGTCAGTTGTAATACGTTTGTGTTCAAATATTCATTAAACGTAGTATTTTACTGCTTTTGTTTATGGTAAAACGTAAAATTGCCTGTTATTATTTTTTGTCAGGTTATTATGCTTTGAAAGCACGCTGTTATTTGTATTACCGTGATGATTCCAACAAAATATTCGTAATAGGGTACTAACAAAATTTCAGCAGATAGTGATAAACAATTTACTGCATGTGACATGCACTAATCAGGATTGAAAATATATGGCTTGTTCATAAACGGGATAGTTAAATTTCTGGTTTACAAGTTACAACAAATCCATTGTACTATAGTACTGGATTTTCGATTCAAGAGAAGTAGCAGTAACAATGGTTCGTACAATGGCTCATGGAAACCTAACCCACTAAACATTTTCTTTAATTCAACCATTAGGTTTTATCATGTCTGCTGAATTAAAACTTCCGTAATATACGTAGCCGAGTATTTTTAACTAATGTGGAATCTTCCACAAGTAATTTATTCAATGTGCAAGTAAGTATTTCTGTAAACATTAAATAACTTTGGCATTTACGAAATCTTCTAGCTTCCGAAATGGCACTATTCTTATCCATAAGGTTGAAAGCAAACATGAACCGCGAACATTAACCTCTTTCTATTCGTAACTTTTGGACAAGTATTAATTCTCAAGATAGCAGTCCCCCCCCCTTTAATAAGCAAAATCTACTACATTGCTTTCCCTTCACAGCATAAAATAAATCTGGTAGAACACCTTGATCCCAAGACATGCAACCTAATAGTACAATTTATTGACTCGCAGTTACGATCATCTGCTTCACTTGTCATGTGGCTCCCCTGCCATAACAATAGTACCTTACAATAGTACCTTAACAATAAACATTATGCAAAATAACTCTGTTCACAAACAAAACGTTACGCATCACAACGTAACGTCTTTGTACCGTTGTCCCAAGGTCACACATTTGCCACTTCCCCCGCAACCAATGTCACCATAGAAATAAGTATCTTTGTATACCACAAGCCTCAGAAATAATGTGTTTTTTTAAGACCTAGATGAACCCGGGCACTTATTTTTGGATACAACTTTCGTCCGTGCTAACTCATGGTACAGTAATATTAACTAATTAATAATAATTACGATGGTGAAGATTAATAATTATGCTTCCTGTTGGGACTTTATACCAAACTAATTCCCTGTACAAAGAATACTTGATATAATATTTTCATGTATTAACCATCACTAAATGTAGAAAAAAAAGACGGTAGTATTATTACATTATATATATATTTTGTTGTCTGAAAATGACAGATATAGGTATATACAAATTTCAATCCCATGCTATAATTACTAGAAGTAGTTTGTAAGTTTAATGTGTTTTGTACAGTACAACGATCTATGATTCTAATAATGCCAAACTGTGTTGAACAGAAATAAGGGGTATTAACACTGTCTTCCATATCCAATATGGAGACAAAATATTTATTCATCCATTACGTATGTTCGCTTCGTGCTATTTATTACAAAATGGTTCAGATTAAGATGAAAGGTGATGCTTTGGTTGCAATTTTCAGCTAGCTCCCTATTTTTGACATAAGTGTGAACAAACAATAGGGTGTACTTTTAACCATTAGTGTCGAAATTCTAAATATTAAACCTTTATCCTGTAGCCTTTCCGTCTCACGTTTTAACACATTGCTTGCTTTAGAAATAAAAAATGAATTTAGATGCTAGTACTAAAGTATTTCTTGTATTGCTAAGATGATTTCGTGCAGTTTCTTAGCTAACCAATTTGGCTAAGCAAGCTGAAAATGAGCAATCCAGGCATGGCTTTGATTCCATGAGTACAAAATAGTTAGAGCAGTCTATCGTAGGTTTCTTTCAGGTACTATCATGATTTTACACATACCTACTGATAAGCCACAATGCACTTGGTGTTCAAAACCCATTGGCTAAGTGGTTGTTAGTCGGTAGGGTTTCACAGAGCTGTACTTGTCATTATGCTTTTATCGTCAGTGAGCTTCATACGCATCGTCACACGAATTATACTAGAATTATTGTTGTGTAAAACTGAAACTGCTCACGTTTCATCAGCTTGAGAAGTGAAATGCCTTATCCACTGATGGTGTAGTTTTAAGCACTTATTTTAATATGGTGAAGGAAAAGGGTAATTTTTGTCCTTTGTTGGCTTAATTCCATCAGTCATATCTGCAAATCTTGTAGTAGTTTTCAGGACTTTTTACTTCTGTGTGAAGATGTTTGCAATATTAAAATAGTTTCGACCCAAATTGCATTGCAAAATATTTCCTGAAAGTTAACACTAATATAATTCCTATTGATGATAGGTATGAAGCAACAGATGCCATTCATTAGTCTTTGTTCTGTAAACGCATTTCTTCCATACAACATATTTCATCATGTACATACTAGGTTTTTGTTTGATATTGTCCCAACTATAGTAGACTGGGCATCACCGTGCAACTGTGTATTTAATGCACATTAAATAATATCAAGACCTCCCCTTATTTCTCCTCAACTTTTCAAGCGTGTGACTCCTGTTTTCTTCCAAGCTTAACCATAGCTATAATTCGAGAAGACATCTTCCGGGAAATGGTGCGTGACAGCAAATGTATGTCTTTTTAACCATCTTATGCTATGTTATGTAAAGAATATTTGTGAAATGTTTCGTCAGTGGGACATGCTTTAGTCGTCACATTAATATATATATCTATATTATTACCACAATATTTAATAAACGTTACACACACACAATTCCTAACTTGCAGTACGGGTATAAATGCCGTTGTCGGTATATTTAACAATCTAGATATTTTGTTTAGTTTAAAGTTTGGTTGCATATACTGAATGCTCCACAAGTAAACCAAGATCTTCCGCAGGTACAAGCTGTAATCCGTACGATTTTCTTACTATTGAAGGAATTTCAAGTAAATGTTTATATAAGTAACGTTTATTATATTGTGCACGCAGCATAGCTATTTGCTGCCCAACAACACCACGATGCCAAACTTCATACCTCTACTACCTCCAGCGAAAACTTTATTGCTGTATCATATTAAATCTGTATTATTGTTGCTTGTATTCAGAATGGCGGTTGAAGCATTTCTATCTTTCCCGAAGCTGTCTTCTCTTTTCACGTCATTCATTGTGTGCATATGTTTGCGTGATACATTTTTGTTTAACTAACCAACAAAAGGCAAGTCAAGCAACAGCATGCATCCAGACTTGTTTTATTTTAATATTGTACACTGCTTTTCTTGTGGCTTAAGATGTTTGAATATTCACAAACATATCTGAGACGTTCTTACGTATTGTTTGTTTTAGAAACAAAGTTAAAACAAGCTGGCATTACTGGCACTGGCATAAAAATTGCATCGCATTTCGATACCCACTGCTACATTTAAGCTACGAAGCCCATTGTCATTTTAATGGGATTCGCTGAAAATGGGTTGTTTTAAAAATATTAGCAGGTGTTTTGATATCGCTGCCACATTAGTTATTAAAACTTGGTTATCATTGTCTCAAATATTTCCTTTAAAAATTCGAGCATCTTAAGCCACAAATCGTGTCCGCCAAATGTAAAAAAAAATAAATAAAATAATAAATAATAAAGAAGAGAAAGAAAGCCGTGCAAATGTTGGATTTTGTTTCACCTTTTTGTTTATTAAATCGTCAGTTGGGGTGAATATTATTATTTTGTATTATTGTGAAAGTTTTATACCTGTTCAACACAACAATTTACTAAATCCATATTATGGTGTGAGGTTTGATTTAAAATGGCATGATAAATGGTATATTGCATTGTGACCTGTCTTTAACCGTTTATTGTACGATCATAAAGCGTCTGTGTCGACGGTACTTATGTTTTCATAATGGAATCCCCCTCCCCCCTAATTTTTTATGATGTTATTTATTTGTACAATATGCCTGTGTACCTTTTGTATACTGATAAGTAAAAGTAGCTTCTACAAATTTGGAGCCTGTAATTGCTTTGTATTTTGGACAAGTGTAACCGTTCAAGAACATACGAAAACTCTGGTCACAAAATAGTACAGATAAAAGCAGAGACGTAACGAATTTCGTCTGGGCCCCTACGTACAATTTCTGGATTGGTCTCCTCACATGCCCCACTCCATAACCTTTTTGGACTGCACGAAAATAGCTAAACCGATTTTCTTGAAGTCTGGAGCATGGAAATTGAATTGCCAAAATCCATTTTTTTACTTCAATTAAGGGTTTACAAAATTTGCCATGAAGCAAATGCTTGTATGCATGGGTTGGTTCCTTACGTTATACTTTTCAAAACTGGAAATAATAAAGCAGGCACATAATAATCATAAGAAAAATACATTAAAAATTACGGAATGACACCTGACAGCGGCTATTCTTTTAGTTAAGTTCCCAACTTTCTTTTGGAATTTTTTTTTATTACTCGCATATCATCAAAATCAGTTGTTCAGTTGACACTGTCCATGCCACCCTACAGACGGTAGATGGACGATACAGTTTCCTAAAAATAATGACTTCCCTATTATGATTAATATGATTAACATATTCCGTGCCCGTAATGTTTAATTTTAGTTTACTTATTCATCATATAGCCGAGTTATTGGTCATTAAGCTGGAACTTTTTTAATAGGCATAATCGTTATGGCTTCTTGCAACCTGGTGGGCCCCATAGAGGGCTGAGCTCATCTGCATTGCGTACGTAGCATACCTGTACGTTATGCCACTGAACGAAAGATTAACAAGAATGACTGTTAGATGCTAAATTGCGTAGTCTGAGCCTTCACGACTGTCGATCGTCACTCGCCAATAATGGCAAGATAAATACAGCAGTTGGCAACGTTTTTTAGGACTACTCACCAAAATGGCCACTACATAGTAACGAACTTTGGAAGCTCAAATTATCTTGCGCCCTTCATAGCTAGAAATGAATAATATGCAGTGTAGTGATCACAATGTTGTGCTCAGATTTTAAAGTCTAGTCCATTGCTCTTTTAGTTTTGTGCAAACCACTTTTCCTAACTGAATAGTTGAAATAATTAAATAAGTGTTTCAACCTAAAATAGCATACAAAATTGCTGATACTCTTTCACTATGAATATATTAAAAAAATTTGCTTGCCTATTTTCGCATCTATTGGCACAATATGAATAACACCCGGTTATGAATGGGGAAAAAAGCATCGAAACCGTGATTAAAATATAATAATTCATATGGTTGCACGGATACCAACTTTACCGATACGATACAATACCAATCCACTTCCTTCTGCTTAGAAGTGGAAGCAGATCACGTTGATATTGTTATGGACCATAAAAACTGGCCTGACCTGGTACTGTTAAACCTTTTAAAGGAAAGCCTCAGCGCAATGACATGAAAATCAATTCCGCAAAAAAACGACAGGGGGGGGCAGGGCTATAATTTCCCCTGCCCTGCAGTTGTCTACTAACGATTGTAATGTCATGAACTTTGTCATGTGCAACTGTAGAGATTTAAACTCTAAAACTGACGAGCTTCTCTGCTATCTGAATGCGCACAGTGTCGACTTCTTCTTATTAACTGAAACTTGGCTTAATCCTACAATACTGGACAAAAAATTAGTTCCTGGTGGATACCAGATTCTCCGACTCGACAGATTACGTACCATTCATGGAGGGGTGGCTGTCCTTGCTAAGTCACTTTTTGATTTGAGTGTTGTCTCCGAATTTAGAGGACACTTGGCTGAAATTTTATGTATCAAGGTTCACGCATCCACTCCATTCAACATCGTTTGCTGCTACAGAAGTGGAGACAATGGTGAAGACTCTGATCGCGAGGTCTTAACCTATCTACGCAGCCTCCACCTCCAGTCACCATGCATTCTTAGCGGAGATTTTAACGCACATTTTATTCATTGAGATGATAACACACTCGCTGCCGGAGCCCAGGAATTTGACGAAACCCTTCTTGAACTGATCCTCGAACAGGGCTGGCCGGAGCAACATGTTGTTAGGCCTATGCGCACTGTTCCTAACCAACTGCCAGCCATTCTTGATCTCATTATTACTTCAGATGACTGCCCTGTCTCTAATGTTTATCATTCTGCCCTTTTAGAATATAGTGATCATAATATTCTCTCTTGGAATGTTTTTATTTCTTCTTCCAGAAATAAAAAAAACCAAAACCACACACATCAACTATAAGAAAGGGAACTACACAGAGATGAACAGTGCTTTTGCGGCTTTCAATTGGGATCTCTAATTTGCAAACAAATCAATCGACGAATGCTAGGAAGTTTTCAAAGCTGCTGTTCACCTGCAAACTGACCTTCATATTCCACAGCAAGTCAATATTTTCAAGAGGGCACCTCTCCCGCTAAATATTGTCAGTGCGCTCAAACGGAAAAAGTATTTGTGGAAAATCTACAAGGCTACAAAGACTGAAGACTCCTTTGAAGCTTTTCGCTCCTTTCGGAATAATCTTACTGCTGCTCTTAGAAATAATAGAATGGAGAAGTGCAATTCCATACTCAGGACTGCAAGAGGAATCCCCACGCTGTTTTGGGGTACATTAACAGTAAAAGACAAAAGCAGCCACAACTGAGTTATGGTGGATCCATCACCTCTGCTGCTGATAAGGCCAACGATCTAAATAACGTATTTACTAAAACGACTGTTAAACTTTTTGAACCACTATGTATTGAGGGACCCATGAATCGCGACTTCGTCAGCACCAACAAGGTCGTTGATATGCTGCAAAACCTTAATGTTCATAAAGCTGCTGGCCGGATGGCATTTCCCCGTGGGTCCTGAAGTTCTACAGCGTTCATCTTGCTCCTGTCCTAAGATACATTTTTAATAAGTGTCTTGAGTCCGGAACTGTCCCTGAAGACTGGAAACTGGCCAACATTACGCCTATTCACAAAAAAGGGTCTAAAACCGATCCCGCAAATTATCGGCCAATTAGCCTTACGTGTGTTGCTGCTAAGGTTTGTGAAAGGGTGGTCAACAATTTGATCGATGATGAATTGCAAAACAGTGGCTTCTCTGATATAGACCAATATGGGTTTGCCAAAGGAAGGTCTTGTGCCACGAACCTTCTTGACGCCAGGAACGATTGGACAACTTTTATTGACAACGGTATGCCTGTTGACATTATCTACACTGACATCAGCGATGCTTTTGGTAGCGTGGATTACTATATACTTACCTCCGTCCTCCTTAATATTGGTCTGCCACCTGAAATTATTAACTTTATCTCTGCATTCTTCTCCGGTCGTAGGCAATGTTTTGTTGTTGAAGGCTGTCATTCTGAATAGACAAGACTAGTTTGTTGGTGTTGCACAGGGTACTGTTCTGGGGCCCAAGGTTTTCGCCTTGTACACTAGCAACATCACGGCTGGCATCTCCTCTAATTCGCCCAAATTTGTGGACGACGTCAAGCTTTACAGGCCTGTGCCTACTATCGCTAACTGCCATGAACTCCAGAGAGACATCCATATCCTGGAGAGTAATTGTAAAGATCTCCAACTTCAACTTAACCCTGCGAAGTGCCATGTTTTACATGTTGGTCATAATAACCCAAGGCACCAGTATTACATCAATAGCAAACCTCTGGATTCTGTGGCTGAAGAGAAGGACCTCGGCATCTGGGTGACTGATAATCTTAGTGTAACAAAACAATGTGCTACGGCCTTTAAAGTCATTGGTTTGGTTGGGCGTAGCTTTCCAAAACTAGATGTCGATTCCTTTTGCCTTCTCTACAAAAGTGTTATCAGGCCCATCGTGGAATATGCAAACACGAGCTGGCTTCCAAGGCTGCAGAGGGATGTCGAAGTACTGGAAAAAGTTCAACAGCGAGCGACCAAAAGACTCACCAGGTACAACGCACTAAGCTACCCTGAACGCTGCAAGAGGCTCAACTTGACTACTTTGGCTAACCGAAGGAGGCGTGGAGCCCTTGTTGAGACTTTTAAGCTCTTCTCCAGAGGCAAAGAAGAGAATCTTTATCAGTGATGGACTGAATCCAGAACCAGAGGACACCCCTTCAAAGATAGAAAACCCTCTGTGCGTTTAGAAGTGAGAAGAAACTTTTTTCTCTGTGGCTACCATCAACGATTGGAATACCTGCGAGTATTTTCACTAACTGCAACACAGTGAACACGTTCAAGAGCCGCCTTGATCTCACTGTGTTTAAGCCTTAATTCTTTTGTGTTATCCAGCAACAAGCTTTAGCTTTTGCTGAGTATTTGTTTATAATAATAACAATAATCCAGTTTTAACAGTTTTGTCAATACTGATACTGGTAGCCAAAATTTACTGCCCAATTTTTTTTATTAACTATTGTAATGCATTGTAGTTTTCTTCAAAAGTCCAATAATTATTAAACTCGGGCCACGAGAAGTAAATTTGTTGGTTCTCGGGCCCAGACCGGTGACTTTTCTTGAGCCGAATTAAAAGTGACCCATAAAAGTTTACTATAGAAAAATTTGTAAGTCGGTGAGCTTTCTTGCACATGTTATCCAGCAAGCATCATGTTAAGTTGTAGTTTGAAATAGTTTAGAAATTTACTACCATAATCTGAGCAGAAAGAAAACAATTTAATTAAGATACTAGGTTACTTAGGTTCAAACAGATATAAAAATTAAAAATAAAAGCCTGGTCACGGATGAATTTTTGTACTTGGAAAAATGTCAGAGAACCAAAATATATTTTTCTATGGCCTAAAATAAAAAAAAATAAAACACTAATTAACTTTTAAAGATTTCCTGAACAAAATGCCGTGAACTGCGTGTCATTATCTCAAACGGTTCCAGAGTTAACGACATATTTCATCAAAGGTTCCTTATACCAATGCTACAAATACCAGCAACCAGTCCGATCCAGATCGGTGCAGCCTTAACTTGTTTATCGCCATACAGGAACTGCTTAACCCTTTCCTTCATGTATATGCCGTTATATTGTGACGATGTTTCTTCAATCCAGCTGCTGATGTCACAAATGATTCACTCGAAAACCGATCGACAGGCCAAAGATCGGTTTATTGTTCTCAGCACCCACAGGTGCGTGCTCTCTGTTTCCCTACATCCTCTGAAGGCAGAGAGTGGCGCTCGGCTAGCAGGGTGAGCAGCCCCAGAGGTGCGTATCTAGACACATGCTAGTGTGTCGCCGCCAAGTAACAGTAGAAATAAATAGATACAAATCGCTGGAAATAATACTAAGGAAAATCGGAAACAAGCCAATTTGTGTATGTTGTGTTGTGTATGTTTTTCGCTGTTGGCTTGTTTCCGATTTTCCTAAGTAACAGTAGATCATCCCATTGTAAACATCCAATTGTTAAAAATTGATTGTTAATGAGAATATACCTTCATAAGTTTACAAAGGCCATTAACCAATAGGAAGCCAAAAAAAGGCAGCCAACAGCCAATCACGCCTCCTGAACACCGGTTAAACGACCACACGGTATTTTATCAGATTAAACAGTCGGCGTCATCCCTCCATCTTGAATTAACGTTCGACTCGTTTTGTATCGTGGCTTACGCTGCATGAATTAAGTACGAAAGAACTGCATTTGGTAGGTCTAAACCAATTTCTATACGTATGCAACGTACCTGATAGTCAAGTGACACATTATTTCATGTCTCGGCGATGTGTGTTCAATCTTTGGTTACCATAGTAACTGAAGTCACCTTTCCGCCGATGCGCGTTACGGTATTCTGGTAAGGCCTATCGCCGATGCCGCTACTACGAGGAGCGTGGCGATTGAGGCAGCCCCAAACCGTAATAATAAATGGTACGTGAATTAACCGAAAATGGTAGAAATAAATTAATAACAAATGTCGAAAAACTTAGTATTGTTACGGATCATATTCTATTTTAAATCTATGAGCAGCACTTTGATTAAAAATAAAACACGTATTTACTTTTGTTGAAGCATCCTGACAATCTGCTTTCACGGGGAGTTACTTTCGGTTTCGGTTGGGTTTGTGATAGATCGTTGGGGAATCAAAACTAAATTATTTATGAAAACGACAGTAGAAAATAGGATTCCTACAGATACTAAACGAACCAGTGAGTGCATTTGGCAACAGTTTGTGCGCTTTCATCATTTCGTGCAAGCAGGCATTGTGAATTCAAACGAGAAACCACTGCAGTACAACTAGGCCGTGTTATACAAGTTGACATTTTATTTTTAAAGTTGATGTTTAAGAGAGACGGCATATTCTCGTTTCAAATATAACTCGAGCGTAGTTTAAGTATCGATAAATTTTCTCAACCACTCGTTACATTCCCAAGCTGATAAAAACACCTCGCGCAAGCGCTCGGTATTTTTTCAGCTTCGGAATGCTACTTGTGATTGAGAAAATTTATCGATAAAAAGCTACGCTCTCGTTATATTATTACTGATAAAAAGGCGGCTCACTAGCAGACATGTGTCTGTTAACTGTAAGCAACTGAAAGCATATTTTGGCAAGTTGAGGATAAATCCCAATGCGACAGAAATGTTTCAAATTGTGGAAAATGTAAAGGGAAGGGTCAGAGATTAAGAAAAACTAAAATTTAAAGGATGAGTGTCCACCACTCATAGAGAAAAAGATGTGTCAATAACGTTGTTTTTATGTTACTGTCTAGCTAGCTAGCTAATAAGATTCTTCCCATGTTAAATCCCATAGACTTTTTTTGCTCATGGCTAGCGCCAAATTGAGAAGGCCTACGTACCTGAACTTTTGCACACGGATGCATGGTGATCTGAGGATGGTCTTTTTGTTGGTTTTGGGGTTGTAGGTGTCAGGACAAATGCGTGGGAGGGTTTTGAAATTCGCCACTGGCGAATTTAAATTTCGTTTCTTTTCTAAGTTGCAACCAACGATTTTAAGCAACAATGGCTTGAAACAATCAAGACTGGTCCTTAAATTTATTGTAAGAGCCTGGACGAACTAAAAACTGAAATGTAACGAAGGACAAAATAAAGAAACATTAACGTTGCCGTGAATTGCGTAAGAATAGAGGGTTGCACGTTAGTGGTTACGCAACAATACAAGCATCACGAGCTAATGGGTTTTTTGTTAATAACCCACAAATAAAATGCTTCGCGTTCTGCTGTTTTAATAACGGCGACCTTCGGGGGTTTCTGCATGACTAAATGTGAACGGACTCTTGAAAAATTAAGGGGAAGGTGCAGGGATAAACAAAACAACTGAAGGGGATGCGCTGATTGACTGAGCAAAGCGAACGAAATCAGCGATTGTTAGCCAGTGTGTCAAAAATGGGATAGAAGTATCTTAAACAGACGGTGTAACCTTATGTACGTCCACAGTCCTATGAAAGTTGTGATATCCACCCAAAACCAAAACTGGTAGAAAAACCCTCCAAGTTTCCAAAAACGGTCGGCCTTTGAAGGTAGTGATATCATTCCACCAGGGAAAGGCCTCCAAGGTTAATCCTATTAGCCAAGTTGCTCGCATTGAACGTTTGGACGTTAAATGAAAACTTGTAGATTGCTACCTTCTAGTTTTCATTTAACTTTCGAACTATTAGTATGTGCGATTAACTTGGCTAATATTAACCTTGGCGGCCTTTCCTTGGTGGAATGATATCACTACCTTCAAACCGACCGTTTTTGGAAACTTGGCGGGTTTTTCTACCAGTTTTAGTTTTGGGTGGATCCTTACTATACGCTTCTCCTCAAATCTGAAACCTACGCATTTTAACGCGTCTTGTATGTCTCAAACTTCTAATTACTGATACATTGGGCAGCTTACTTAAATTTTTAAGGTCATGGTCGTGCAGCCTGGACATTTTAGATTGAAAAAAAAATGGCTTCGGAGCACTGTAAATAGTTCAAAAGTTATGGACGACCCTAGAAGATGGGCGCCCTGGGATCAACCCTGTTGCGCTGGTGACCCCATAAGCAACATAATTTCTAATTGTGGAGAAACCGGCAATTTTCACTAACGAACTGGGGCTGAAAGTTTTCATAAACATCTAAGAAGTAAAGGGTTAAGGGACGGGAAACGTACAAACATAGCTAACAAAAATGTGCAAATTCACAGTTACACCCTGCGTATTATTGTATGGTAAATAGTCACTTAACTGTACATATATTTCCCCAAAAAAATTCCTTAAAGGTTTTTGTCGTTTAAAAGTCATAATACAGAACGCCAACTTAATCCCACTGAGTAGTACTCCGAAGGTTAAATAAAAAAAAAACGTGAAAGGTGCTTCTGAGACAATATTCAGTTATTCCATTAAACGTGAAAAATTTATCACGTGAAGCACGTGAGTTAATGACGTAGCGGATGCGAGCAGGTGAGTTGGTTCAAAGCGTAATAAAATAACGCAATTTAACAGCGTCGTGGGTATGATGAAGAGCAGTCGAGCAAGACAGCCATCAGTATTTATGATACCGAGCCGAGTGCTAACGCGAGGTGCGATATACAGGGTGATCCAACTAAAAGTGTTATGAGCCGATATCCTGTGAATGGCTAATGAGAGAATAATAATGATAGAAATGCAATGATGGGTGTGATGGGGGACGTTCACACGAGAAAAAAGGAATGACCTTGAATTGATATTTCAAGGTATCCTCATGCTATCTTCCAAACGAGATAAAATACGGCAAAAAAGAAAATTAGAAAGTTGTACGCAAGAAGACAATATGACCAATAAAAAAAAAAACAGATTCAAAATCGGATAATAAATAAAATACTACACGATAATGTTTAAAAGCTAACTCTGAACATGCTGGCCTCACTGTAGTGAAGCCAACTGCCGAGAAGTTGGCTTCACTGCCGTGCCTATTTTCACGTTCCCATCCACGCTTGCCTGCGACATCTGTTCTGCTTCCATCACAACGGAACCGTTGTGGAGTTCCTAAGCCTACCATTCGGCGTAAACGTAGCCCCACGTGTCTTCACACTCGTCCTTCATCCAGTGCTTGCCCATCTACACCAGCATGGCATGTATACGAATGCCATGCTGGTGTAGATAGGCAAGCACTGGATGAAGGACGAGTGTGAAGACGCGTGGGGCTGCGTTTCCTCGACGACTGGTTACTACCGGAATAGGATCGCTCCGTTCTTCTCTCCAACCTACACACCGTCACGTTCCTTTTGACATCACTCTGATGGGGCATCAATCTCCCGAAATCCCAACTGGTTCCCAGCCAAATCTTTACCAAATCTTCCTAGGGGTACTCTTCTATATCTCCTAGAGAACAGTCATGCCATCTCTAGACCGAGTCTCCGGCTTCCTTACCAGTGCCCGAGCCTTTCTCCGTCTACCTCGTTACTCTGTCCGAGACTTGGACTCCGCCATTGGGTTCATCGATTCCTTTGCCGACTTGGTTCGTTACGGTCGGTGGTTAGGCCGGCGTCTTCATTACTTCCGATCAGACAAATGGGGCGACCCTGCTACCGGACTCGCACAACCCCCTCGACTCCTCAACCCTCGCTTGACCTTTTCAACTCAGAACTGGTGGATGGACGTCACCCATCCAACCGACACCGTACCACTCAACAAACCAGTTCCGGACCTCCACTTGTTCACCGACGCGTCCAGCCGAGGCTGGGACGCACACATCGACAACATGACGGTATCCAGGACCTGGGATTCGACCGATTCCGATCATATCAATCTCCTAGAACTCAGAGCCATTCTTCTTGGTCTTCTTCATTTCCGTCACCTTGTCTCCAAGAAAGTTGTGCAAGTCCACATCGACAACACGACTGCAGTTGCTTACCTTCGACACGGAGGGGGAACTCGTTCCCGATCCCTCCACGAGTTAACATCCAAAATTTGCATTTCTCTTCAAACTTGTCTACTTCCCGTACACATTCCAGGGAATCGCAACGTAATAGCCGACGCTCTTTCTCGCCGATCCCCGCCAGCCGGCAAATGGACTCTACACTCCTCGATCTGCAACGCCTTATTCGGACTCTGGGGACGTCCCATGCTGGACCTATTCGCCACGAGGTGGAATGCCAGACTTCCCCTATTCGTCAGTCCGGTTCCTGATCCACAGGCTTGGGCAACCGATGCTCTAACATTAGATTGGACCAACCTCTATGCATACCTGTTCCCTCCCCCGAAATTGCTACCATTGCTCCTACGGAAGATCGGCGCCACCTCCGGCTGGTTCCTTCTTGTGGCACCAGACTGGCCCGCAGCGGCATGTTTCCCTGCGCTGCTCGATCTTCTCATAGCCTGCCCTCGATCTCTCCATCTGTCTCCCGACTAACTGACTCAACGCAACGGGACACTTCAGCATCGATTGCCACAGTTGACTCCTCGAAGAGACAGGAGTTTCTCCAACCCAGGCCTTACGAATCACTTCCAGAGCGGTCCGAGCATCCACCTCTAAAATCTACGACAGTCACTGGCATCGGTGGTTTTGTAGGTGTTCTACGTAACAGGTTAATCCAATCGGTCCCTCTGTTCCTGAATTTCTCCGATTCCTAGACTTCCTCTTCGACGACGGGCTGCGAGGTTCCACTATTCTGCTGTATCGATCCGCCCCCAACGCCGTCTTCAAAGCAGCCGGCTGTTTTTATCTCTTAGACAGTTTCCGTATCACCTCCATGATTCGATCCTGTTGACCTATTTAACTAATCATTCTTCAGTCAAAATAGCAACACAGTGTACTTCAAAAGACTTATATTGCATTAGGCCTAATTCTTGATGTGGGTTCTTTCCATAGTCTCTGCCTCTCCATGGAATAAGTTCATCAGACAGGCTTATTTTCTGGTAATCACTTTATTGTCTTGTATCCAAGAACATCTTTAAAAAAATACCTTACATACTTGACAACTTGGCAAACACCTAGTAAACATAGTTTTAACAAAAAACCTCATGGCTTGAACTAACATCACTATCATGGATGATCCAAAGGAAACCACCTAACCAACCAACCTAGCTAAGGGGCACTTCCTGTTAACTATTTACACATCTGGCACAAGGCCAACTGAGCGCTCAGCTTGGATCACTAGACATAACAATAGGTAGCATATCCCAAACCTGTTCACCAGTGCATGGTGATATTTAACACCACCTCTTTATGTTCAGTGGTCCGACAGTTAATACATATTGTACAAATATACTTATATATATCACAAAATGATACGTTCAAAGTCAAAGTTTCTTTGTCTCACATCACTAGAGCTTGACGTAATTTTGTGAAGGGGTTAAAAGGCAACGCTTTCGTAAACACATCAATGCTGTTTTCTTTGCTGGGTATGAACTTTAGAACGCACATAGTTTGGGCAATCGTTTCTTACACAAATTTGTACGAATGTCTATGTGCTTAGTTTGCATGTGTTCTCTGTAGTCTTGCACGAACGCAATCGCTGCTTCATTGTCACAGTAGATGACGACAGGATCCTCGATACCGAACCATTTAACTTCATGGCAAATGGCCATTAACCACTTTACTTCCATGACTGCTGACGAGAGGCCAATGAACTCAGCCTCAATGGTGGATAGAGCTACACATTTCTGTTTTGGGGCCCTCCATGTCACCGGTATACCGGACAAATAGCCTACATATCTGGATTATGATTTTCGTTCGTTAACGTCCGAAGCCCACGAGCTATCCGTGCAGAACTCCAGTAAGGGCTTATGAGAAGCATGTTCACAACGTAGGGCTAGGTTCTTGGCACATCATGCATAGATAAGTACTTTCTGCAGTAACCGCCACTGATCAAGATTTCGATTCGAATTGAATTGCGAAAGAACAGTGACAGCATACAGGTCTGGTCGTGTCCTCAACGCAAGAAACATCAGGGCTCCAATGAGCGATCTATATTTCGTCGAATCGGCCACCCTATTTCGTGATTCCTCCTGGTCTTCAATACCACTCCTGATTCTATGGGTACTGAAATGGCTTTATTGCTCTGCAGATCAAAGTGTCTGGTCAGTCCATTTATATATTGGCGTTGGTGTATGGTCCACGGGCCATGACGTCTCTCGAACTCAACGCCCAAGAACTTTCTCATCTCACCAAGATCCTTAACTTCATATCGACTTGCTATCAGGCTACTCACTTCGGCTAATACCTTCTTGTTTTTGGCAAAGATAGCCAGGTAATCTACATATACTAACACTATTGCCTGCTGTCTGTAGATGTATATGCAATTCGTGGTTCTTAGTTTGGTAAACCCTAGCTTCGTAAATGAGGCATCCAATTCTTCAAACCATTGTTTACCCAGTTGGTGTAAACCATATTATGCTTTATTCAACCTCCAGGTTACGTTTTCTGAGGTCTTAAGACCTGGAGCATGTCAGAGATATATTTCTCCATGTAGCCCCCATATAAATAACCACATTTGATGTCCATGTCACAACTCACCCAACCAAACAGGACAACTAACAACGTAAAAAAGAATCTTACAATATGTTTCGAAGTAATTGACTCCTTTCTTCTGCGTATTGCCTTGCGCCACTAGACGTGCACGAAATCTGGCTGCCTTGCCCTTGGAATCTTCCTTTACTGCAAACACCCATCTGGAACCAATCACCTTCTTGCCTATGAGCTTTTTGACTGGGGTGAACACCTTCCTGTCATGAAGTGTCCCTATCTCTTCCTCCATTGCTTTTCTCCACTGGTCAGCTTGGGGCAAATTTACTGCTTATCCATAAGTGAATGGAATGCGGATTTCCGCGCAAAAAGCTTCGGGGTGGACATCTTGATCAACCATAATTTTGTCCAATATCTCATCACTGTCTGGTGTGGCTCGGTATAGGCAAGGCCTTTTATATCCACACGTTCCACCTTCCATGTTTTCGTCAGGCTCATTCGGTGGAGTGATTGCTTCCCCTCTAGCTGGTGCTCTGTTTTATTATGCTGAAATCAAATCTGTTCATTAGGAATGGTATTTGTCTCGCTATACAAAATTTCCCAACGTCTGCTAGAGATCTCTGTCTAGGCCCTTTTTGGTATCTGTAATGTATATCCGACCTTCCTACATCCTTTCTAGTCCTCCTAATGACCACTTCATGGTCCCATCTTGGAGCTGGTTTCTTGGCCCCATTCGCATCTTCTAATGATCGGCGCCCTACAGCTTCTTCCGGATGCTCACCTTCTTCCCGTCCAGGTGATCCTTGAGAGGTGGGCTTCTCCTGTTTGGTGGCCGTACTAAGTGCTGGGGTGATATGAGGTCCATCTTCTAGAATAAATTCTACGAACTCCGTGTTTCGAGAATTTCTTAAAGCTTCAGTACCAACTTTCTTTTCATCAAACCTCACACTCATGGTTTCCTTGACTACGATGCCATCATCTGGGCACCAAACTCCGTATCCTCGGGTATACTGGGCGTAACCCAATAAAATGCGTAATCTTGGCTGCAGTTTTGTCCTTGTAGGCCTATGATTTTGGATGAAGCACAACGCCCCGATCTGACGTAAGCGGCTGACATTTGGTAGTCTGTTAAAGTACAATGCATCAGGTATTTCATTTTGTATCCACGAATGTGATATTCTATTCTTCAAATATGCTGCAGTGTGCAGCATCTCAGCCCACCATTCTCCGGACAGGTTGGCCGCAATCAATAAAGTTAAGTAAGTAAAGTAAAACGATATTTTATTACACAAAGTAATAGGGATACCAGAAGGGTTAGCATGCCACCACTAATACTGGTCCCAATTTAAAGAGTAAAAAGAATGTCTATAAAGATATACATAGAATATATAAAAAACAATTAATTAAAACATAAAATCTAAAAATAATCTAAAAACACTTCATGAAATCTGAAAGGTCGTACTTTTTTAGGTCCCTTTTAAATTGGGCGAGTTTCGCCGATCAAACCAGCCCCGAAGGAAGAATATTCCAAGGTTTTACAACTTACAGGTTTGAGTAAAACAATTTTGTACAGTTCCTTCAAACAGCTCTAACCTCAAGCTTAAGAGGGTGTCGTCTGGTAAAACTGTTTCCACGAACCACGAAGAACACATGAGGGTCGGTATCTGTCATGCCTCTAAGAATTGAGAAAGTTAGTGAGAGGTCAGCACGAAGCCTTCCGAACTTGAGTGATTCAAGTCCTAAGTGGGCCAGGCGCTGCTGATATGATAAACCTTGCATGCCTGGCAAGGATTTAGTAAAGGTACGTTGTACAGATTCAATAGTATTTATATCTACGTATTGATTACGTAGAAGGACCAAACTTGGCATGCATATTCCACAATGAGTCTCACATAAGCCTTATAGGCTTTTACTAGTGTGGTTTTATCTCCCAAAATGAAACATTTTTTAATCATATAGCCAACCCTTTTGGCTTTGGCCGCAACAATGCTACAATGTGTGGAGAATTTTAAATTCATAGTTACATGAATGCCGAGATCTTTTGTCTCGTATATGCATTCAAGAATTTATGCTCCCAACACGTATTCAGTGTTTCTAAATCTATTTCTGAGAGGTAAGACTTTACATTTTTCAGTATTAATGGGGAGTTGCCACATAGTAGTGTCCTAACGGCGTCTAAGAGTGTCCTATTTACTCTTTCGGTAGCTGCATTCATTTGTGGGGTGTGGACGTTAGTAGGTTTAAAAAACCCTTCACAGAACTCCATACCGTTATCTGTGCGTATAGCTTGTAGCTTATGTCCGGTTTCTCTTTCAGCCATAGGCATAAATTCTTTAAACTTGTCGAAGGCTTCATCTTTCGTTTTCATGGTGAATACAACACATCTTCGAGAGTAGTCGTCAAGAAAAGATAAGAAATATCGTTATTTCCCCACGCAAGAAGTCATCGGAGAGGGACCCTAGACATCTGAGTGTACAAGTTCAAGTGGAACAGTGGATCTACGCTCCACCAATGTTACATGTCAAGCTTTTGTCGACTTTTCTAAGTGACTTGCCTCGCATATTGGGATATCATGTGACAGAGACTTGATACCTTTCACCTTCTCATCCTTCATTTTCTGCATTGAAGCAATGTTCATATGGCCTAAGCGGTTATGCCACAAGGTGGTGTCAGTTAGGCCGGCTACTATTGGCTTTGCTTTGATAGATTTAGGCACTTCTTGTTTCGTAACAACGGAGGCTCGAGTATGCCCGTGGTATGGGATAGTTCAACTGGCGATCTTCCATGTGACTTTATGGAGGATTCGTCGAGCTTATACGCTGTTACTACAAAAAACTGATTCTCCATAGGGGCTTTCATCACTAATTGTCCCATTGGGTTTAGCACATTTAGATCTACTTCATCTGTTGTTATGGTACACCCACTGCAAATTATTTTATTACCGGAGATGAATTTTATTCTCATGTTAGGGGCATGCATGACATCCCGTAGCACTATGGTCTTGAAACCTGCTGGTATTGACACTCTCAATATAATTTCTCCTTTTCCTTTGCTTTGGGATGTTCCTTCTGCCAAAATGACTGGTCTCATGTAAGGTCCTTGTAAGACGTGAACCATTCCCTGTTATTACAAAAGTGGTGGGTGGCTGCAGTATCCAATGTCCAGTGTGATTCTGTCGCTGATGTAATATTCGCTTCAGCAAACAATGCCTGACTGTCATGTGGGTGTTCGTCTCTAGACGTATAAGTCGACAAGTTCTTACGTGGTTGATGTGTCTTAGGGCTTGGACAGTCTCGGGCGTAATGTCCCAAACTGACACATGAGTAACAAGTACCAGCCTTTTTTCTGAAAGGGTCAAACCTAGACATACTGCGAGACTGGTTGCGTCTTTGTCCAAGTCCTCCACGTCTTGTTTGTCGTCCTGTTCTCGGGGTACGTTGGTTGTTAAAAGACATGGCTGCTGAGTGACCACTATCACCCGAGGTTCCTTGCATGGTTGGATTCCGCCGCTCGAATTCACATAATAACTTCTCTTTTATGAGTGTGGGCACAAATTCTGTATCTTCTAGTGCATACAATCTCTCAATTACTGAATCCCACTCCTGAGGCAATCCACATATCATCTGTTGTGATAGTCTTCCCTGTATCAGCTATATCAGTTACTGCATTTTGAACGCGAGATAGATATTTTGCCATAGACTCCCCAGGCAGCATCTTCATTAACACAAACTCTTTTCGTAAGTGGCCTATTTTTGCACGAGACTTAAGCTCGAAGACTGCTGGCAAGGAATCCCACGCATCATCAGCTGTAGAGCAAGCACGGATCAGAATCTTCAGGTCAGTTTCTATCCCTAGGGCTATAGTCGCTAATGCTCTAGCTTGTCGAAAGTTGTACTGCCTTGTGATTCCTGGATGGGCTGCCTCAGCAGCAGTGGGCAAAGTTTCCGGTGATGCACTATCAACGAAGCCATAAAGACCACGCTCGTTCAAAACATTTTCACGTCGAACTTCCAGGAGCGGTAATTCCGGTCATGAAATTTTGGAAAACGTAGGGTTATGCCACTGGACGTGTCACCTTATTCATATTCATGCCTAACGATTCAGCTTAATCTATAAGGTGTAAGGGCATTAGCAATTGTACATAACGCTATTACACCTAATAATGTTTCCTATGAATGTTCTCTACCACACAGTCTTGTATGGTGCCTCCACTATGAAACTTCATAGACCGCATTTTTCACACTTGTATGGTACGTCTCCACGACGACAGTGTAGGGCCTTACTATAAACTTCACACTTGTGTGGTGCGTCTCCACTATTGACAGTGTGGGGCCTTACTATAATCTTCTGTTAGTTTAATTAAGCCTAATTAGTCTTTATTACAGAAACAATACAGCTAATTAATTATATGCATATTTTCATACATATCATACATTTATTAAATGCATGAATCAAATATTACTCATGCTAGACCAAAACGGCTCCAGTGACTAATATATAGAAGGGGCCCTTTGAACCGGAACTGTGTACATTCCTTTGTAAATTGAACCAGCGTAATTACAGCTATTGTTACGTTGAGAAGATGGCATTTTTACGACATTATTTACGACACGATTAGTGAAGCATAGAATTTCCAGAAGGAATTCCCATTAGTTTGGACCGTCACGATCCTAATCGCAACAATTAATCTATTGCACGAAGGTGTGCAGGTGACAATTCATTAAGTTAGTGAGCTACTCAAGCGCACAATACCGAGAATCAGCTGATGCACCTCGAACGCGACAATACAATGATAGACAAGCACGACGGTCCCTAATTTGCAATTAGGACCTGAATTGTCAAGACACCCAATTTCTATTCAGCACACTAATCAATCACACAGATTGCTAAGCGATAACGCACTAGTATTTAAGCGGACTTCAGGAATGTGGCTTTATCATTCGACTTTTAAAGGTTTACACGTTGCCACCATTCTCTGAGCCCTGCTATTCACGGATGTCTCAAGCCGTGCCGCGCACCCGACGCACGGAACCGGGAGTCGGGAAGCAAAGTGACCGAGCGTCAGCTACGTATCATTCCGTATCATTTAACAACGATTGTTGTGCTTAACGATAGTTAGCCAAGTGCTTAATCCTTTAACGCAAATCACTATTAACGATCCTTTATTAGGAATTATTCCAAATGCAATCGTAGTAAGAATGCCAATCACCAACTATTGTTGATTTAATGTAATCAACCCGATCTCGAATTACAATAATTACTGACTCGATTATTGACCAGTGTGGTCCATATTTTGTACAACGGAGAGTCGATTAAAGGCCCAGATTATTATTGATTTGTTGCTTATCAGTATGCCATTTTCAAGTGCCATATTTATGTGTTATATTTAGGTTGAATACAACTGGTCCATCCTGACAATAATGGTTTATTTTAGGGCAATTGTTCACTAAAATAGATCATTACACTTCACACTTGTGTGGTGTGTCTCCACTACAGACAATGTAGGGCCTTACTATAAACTTCACACTTTTTGGTATGTCTCCAATACAGGGTGGTCCACAAACAACTGACATTCAACATTTTTTTAAGTCTAACTTTGCTAGTTAGCACCCCTCAGAAACAGAAGAGGACAGAAATCAAAGCTAATGAAACTGGAAGATTTTTGTCCTCTCCTGGTTCTGAGGGGTGCTAACTAGAAAAGTTGGACTTAGAAAATGTTGGGTCGTCAGTTTTCTGTGGCTCACCCTGTACAGACCATGTAGTGCCTTACTTTAAACGTCTCACTTGTATGTCTACACTATAGACAATGTAGGGCCTTACTATGGACTTCTGCAACGACAGTTTCCACAGCTTCCTCCTACTCCTTAAGCTAGGGCCTTAGAGGGCCTCTTTACCTTGATGTTGTGGCTCCATGCTATGTATTCTGTATACTCTAAATCTTTATTAATGTATTCCAGTAATACTATGTACTATGATGTATGGTCCAGTCCCTTGAGATCAGTGGTCAGGATGGCTCTGGCCTTGCCTGCCCCCAGGGGTAGCTGCTAGCAGAGATGGTTCATGGGATACCAGGATATAGTACAGTAAGTACCTTGCACCACCAGTGGCAGGTGCTGGCTGCAGCTCTAGGTACTTAAGGCTTTGCAGCCCCCTTCAGCCTCACTCTGGGAGCTAGTCCCTAACCAGCTAAGAACTCTTCCTGAAGCGTGCCACTCTGCTAGAAGCCCTGATCAGAGCATCCTTGAACCACTGGACAACATCTCCTAAGGACGACAGAACGCGTGGTCCTGGAATAAACCCTGAAATCACCATCCTTTCTGGCGTTCTTCCTTGTACCGGGCATAGCGGGGTTGCACAAGTGGTGCATCGGCCATCCATTTTTCATCTAGGAAAGGACCCATTTCCACCAAGAAGCCCCTTCGGAATGCCGGCAGCCATCTTGGGTGTTCCATTTTCATCTGGGACCCCAGCCTTCAGTGAGTAACCAAGAGACAACCTGAGTAGTTGTGAGTATTGAGAACTGTGTTTTGTGATAGCGATAACTTTTATATTGCAGTGAAGATTAATTTGGATCAGTCAGTGCTTTTTTATTTTATTGGAAGATATTGTGTGGGCCTATGCAGGCCAATGCCTTTTGACTTTTACTTTTGCTGAGACTTTTCCAGATTGGTTAGGCTACTGAATTTTAGCCTTGAAGTGACTTTCCATAGCCTATAGGCCTAAGGCTTTCAATATTGTGAGATTTTATGCCAAGATCCACTTGAACCTAAGCCAGGTTTAGGGCTCGTTTACGCAACGAGACCTTCTCGCTCGCCAAAAGCTGTTTGCTAGGCAACTGTTATTTATATACGATTAATTTCCCATTTCTATTAAATGACTGCGGTAATAGACACACAAATTAAATGTATTATAAATAACAACACGGACAAAGAACAAAGTGCAACAGTCATTTTAAACATTGCTACAACGTTGTTGCCATTTCACGCTATTTCCAAAATTTGCTAGTCTCGCTGAAAAAAAAAATTCTAGCAGTGATCAAACGACGGTAGAATACATAGCTACTCACAGCGAGAATTCAAAATCCAACATGGCGTCCATTTCAGAGTTATCGATTCGAAGACAAACCTTCGAATACCGGTATTCAGGAATCTGTCCGTCGTCGTGGACTGCAGTAAAAATTGTTTTGTTGTTGTCATAAATCGACGCCGTCATGTTGCAAGCATCGTACGTCGTGTCGTGAGGCACGAGGAGAAAATTTTCGTCCGCGTTGTTGCCATGGTTACTATGTATAGACAACTTGAAAGCCGCATTCTCCGACAAAGGCGAGAAGCAGCCAGGAGATTTAGTATTGACCAAGTAAAAGCTAGTGAGCGAGAAAATTGTCCTTGCGTAAACGTGCCCTTAGACCCTGACTCTTGGAATTTAAGTTGGGACCCTAATAAAATAGGGAAAAGGCCTAGGACTAGAAGGGAGCAAGCAGCTAGGATGACTACCCCTATTATTCCACAAGTTGTGCAGTCACCATTAGGGATTACCCCATCAAGATTAGCAGCTCAGTTTCCTCCAGCTAGTCCTAATGTTCAAGTGACACCTAATTTGGGTCTGAATACTACAGCAGCAAGCCTAAATGTTAGTGTGTCAAGCCCTACATTGACTTTACCAAATGTTGGACAATTATTTTTACCTGTTACAGGTAATACTAGTGTTATAGGAGGTGTTCCATTTGTGCCAGGCGTGCCTTCAAATGTGAATTTGCCTTTTCCATCTCCTTTTCCTTCTACTTGTGTAGCTTCAGTAACAACTACTGCTAATTTGCAACAGCAGCAGCAAATCCCAGTGACCCTAACATGGACTGCCCCCTCTGGACAAGCTCAGACATGTTCTATTCTACCAAATGACCCAGTGTTCCAAATGCTTGGTAAGCCTTCAGTGACTGTGTCTTCAGTGCCAGATTATTCTGCACCCTTACCTGGACCAAGCCAAGTGTCAACTCAATTGCCTACTTGTGTGCCAAATTGTTTTAACCAGCCTTTTTCAGCTAGTAATTCGACTGACACTGCCATCTTGGATTTGAGTGCTAAACTGGATTCAGTAGTTAATTTTTTATAGGGAGGTGCTAATTTGGTATGCGCGGCTAGTGCGGCACCTAAGCCACCATTAACTTCCACAACTAATGTTTTCAGTTCACCTGTTATGTCACCTAGCAGTAATCTAGTTGGTAGTAGTTCAAATGTTGTTAGCTGTTCATCACAGAATAATTACCAAAGAGCTGTTGAAATGGAAGCTTTGAAAATAGGAGAATTTAATTGGTTGAATGACAAAATTTTTCCCTCAGCGCAATTTTATTATGAAATTTGAAAGAATTTTAAAGGTTAGAAAGGTTGATGAGAAATTATTTATCCTCCAAACTGTTCCATCATGGTTAACAGGGGATGCTGTTGACTGGTTTTCGGCAAATGAACCTTTCTAGTTGGGAGAATTTTAAAACCTTGTTTTTGGCTAAGTTTGAAGTACAGTCACATGGGTATAACCTAATTGCTAAGGTTAGAACTATGAGAATGCAGGAAAATGAAAGTTTCATTAAGCATTTTAATAAATGCACAGATATTTTACAAAACACTGGTGCTACAATCAGTGATTTTGATCAAATTGATGCTATTTTGGAAACACTGAATTCGACTTTTCACATGCCTATGATGTCAAGAAAATTCACTTCTTTGATAGATTTTAAAATGCAAGGTCTTTTCTTGGAAAATATGATTCAAAGGAGACAGGCTAATCCAATCCAAACTGGAGTTTCCAATGTCGGTAACACTAGAAATGATAGAAATCGTAGTAGAGGTAATGGAAATAGAAGCACTAGTTTCTTGCCTAAATACGATGCAAAGTACACTTGTAACATTTGTAATACGGTGGGGTGGACTTCTAAATTCTGCCCTAACAGGTCAAATAACCAACAAAATCAGGTTGCAGTTAGGAAAAACGGCAGCATTAACAGTAGTTCGAGTAGTAGCAATGACCGTGGAAATGGACGAACTTTTATTCAGCAACCGTGGTCGTGGCAGTAATAATAGTAGTGGTAGTTGTGCACAGGGAATTTGGTGCTCGAAGTGTAAAAATTCGTCGCACAAAACACAAAGTTGTTGTGTAAATCCCACTATTGGTCATCCTCCAAATAGAAGCACTGTTGCACGACTTCAAGAAATTGATTTGGATTCTGATGCACAGGAATTCGTGCCAAAAAACCCGAAAGCCATCCAGTTTTAGTCGGTGAAGCTGGAAATGGCGTATCTTCTTTTCAAAACCGACCAATTCCTAACTGAAATTGTCTAGGCGATCTTGTTGAGCCTACACCAGCACTGTGTGCTGATTTTTCACTTAAATAAGGTAAGAATATGCAGACGCCATACTCGACAGCGGCAGTCAGGGCCGGATTTATAAGTAGGCCCGAGAGGCCCGGGCCTATAGCGTCACTTTTTTAGGAGCGGCATGACGGCTTAAAAAGTTGGTGCGGCTTAGAAAGCTGGTACGTAAGAAAAGCTGGTGCAAATATTGCATGCGCTCCACCTTTCACAAAATGTATTAACTAAATGCTGGTGCCATCCATTGAGAATTCGGCTAAACGCATATCAGTCTAAAAACGTAGGCCTATACCGCATCGTATCAAGAGATAACGCTATAAATACGTTGTTGCATGTCTTGTGCAATACGTGTCTATAATGCTTTCCACCAGCAGTAATCGTAGATTATACCACACGCAATGGTTCGTTGTGGATTCCGAACAATGAACCATTGTTAAAAAGCCATTGTCAGCAGAACCCATCAGTCGAAGGAATAGTTTTGTCGAAGGAATAATTTCGTTTTTGTTGTCTGAAGGAGAAAGCAATGGAAGAAAGGGATAAGTCCCCAGTAAACAAATCCCTATACAATTTTTTCTTTAAGTTTCAAATGAAACGGAGGTTACTTTTAAATACTTTGCTTAGTAACATAGCATAAGTTATTTTTGTCCTACAAGTCTTCCATAGATTGCAAAAGAACATACAAATTAAGAAAGGTGCTGGCTGGAGGGGGGGAGTGCCTAAATTGAACATTTCATAAGACTTTGGGAAGGGAAAGTTTTAGGGGTATTGAAGAGCGGCATTATGATTGGGCCTACAGGCGGCAAGAGCTTAAATCCGGCCCTGGCGGCAGTACAATGTCCTACGTAAACATTTCGCTAAAAAATGACTTGATAAAAATGGGTTGTGAATTCACGCAACGTCCTTATCGGGTTAGAGTTGCCGATACTCATTTCGTTGAATGTCCGGGTTTCACTTTGGCTACGTTTCAGATTGCACAACGAACTGTAACTTATCCACTGATCTTGATGGAAAACACAATCCAGCCAGTAATTCTTGGCGTAGATTTTCAGCAGTTAACAGGTTTACAGCCAAATTTTGCGTCAAATACTTGGTTTTGGCAGGATAAACCTTCGAAAATCTACAGGCTGAATCGGGAGCCGGGTATAAACGAAGTCCATCAGTCCCAGGCAACTGCTACACCCATAGAACCAGATGAGTTTTGTGCCACAGAGCAAGACATTCGTAATAAAGTAAATGAGAGTGACGTTTTGACAGAAGACGAAAAAGAACAGTTGTTCAGGTGTTAATGAAGTATAGATTTGTTTTCAGTTCAAGAATTCGTCTGATAAGCCCAGTTATGGCTACTGATGTTGGCGATCACCCACCAATCGCGTTGAAGCCCTATCCAGTTTCGAAGTTAAAAGAGTTGCAATTACGTCAGCATGTAGATCAGATGCTGAAGCTTGGGGTTATCGTCCCCAGCACGAGTGCATGGTGTTTTCCGACGTTTATAATCCCCAAGAAGAATAACACCACAAGCTTTGTGATAGCATACAATGAATTGAATGAAATAAGCAAGATGCAAAACTTTCCTACCCCTAGAATTGATAATATGGTGCAGAGGAGCCCTAAGAAAAAATATCTGGCATAATTTGATCTAACCGAAGCATACTGGCAGGTAGGGGTGACGAAACGAGCAGGTGAGGTGTCATCTTTTTGCACCCTGTTCGGAAATTTTACGCCTCTCAAAATCATGTTTGGGGTTAAGCAAGCACCAGCGTTCTTCTGTGCCTCAGTTTCACGAATGCTCGCCCCTCTACATTATCTGAACGTACAGAGCTATTTTGGTGATATCTCGATTATGTCACAGGAATCCGATTGCATTTGATGGCGATCGAAGACACCCTAATGATTTTGGGTCGTGAAGGATTTAAGATAAACATAAAGAAGACAGACTTTTGTAAGAAAGAAATAACCCTATTAGGTTATAAGGTTACAAGTGATGGTGTTTTGCCGAATCCTAGTAAGAAGGAGATACTGGAGAATTGGCCACGCCCCAAGAGCATTAATGAGCTCCGGAAATTTCTCGGTTTGGCCGGTTTTTTCCGTAGATTCGTGATGTAATATTCGGCGATTGCAGCGCCTCTGTTTGCGGTGCTGAAAAGTAAAACTCCGAAATTTATCTAGGAGGCGAAGCAGGAACAAGCTTACCAGAAAATAAAGAAAATGTTGGTAGACGCTCCCTTGTTGGCAGCGCCTGATTATAATCAGCCTTGGATAATTATGGCAGACGCATCTTTCTCTGGGGCTGGAGCGATTTTATATCAGGTCGATCCACTGACAAAGGAGAAGAAAACAATAGATATGATCTCTAGACGTTTGACAGTTGCAGAACAGAGATTTTCTAATAGTGAAAAAGAATTGATGAGTATAATTTGGACAGTACGTAAGTGGCGTAGATACATTGAAGGTGGTGTAATTACAATTTTTAGCGACCATAGGGCACTTTCGGCTTTATCGAAGGTGAGCTCACCAACGGGACGCTTAGCAAAGTGGCTTGTGGAGTTATCTCAGTTGGACGCTAAGATCTGCTTCGTCCCAGGTGCACAAAATCGCATCGCGGATGTGTTGTCTAGACGATATGATCTGAACGAGACTTTACTCCTATCACTAATCCAATCTTGATACCAGCTATGGATGAACGAACGGGTCAGAATTGTTATGATTTTAACAATGATTGTTTGTGTAATCAGATCGATGTTGAGCAGATTACGCTTGATCAGATTAGAGCAGAAACATTAATAGACAAATACACGTTAGCATTAAAGTTAGCCTTGGAAGGAGAAACGAAGGAAGTAAGGTATGATTCGCCTTCAGTTCATAGATTTGTATTGAAATACTAGCCAAAGTCAATTGTGAGTGACGGAATAATTTATGTGGATGTTAATAAAGTTGTTATTGATACGCCGAATTTGAAAATTCTGGTGTCCCGTTCGCTGCAAAAGAAAATCATGCAGCTAGTTCACGATACGTTTATAGGTCCTCATATGGGTATTTACAAGACGATAAAACGCATAGTTTATTTGTAGACATGGTTAAACGTTTCATTTGATTTCGAATTACGTAAGGACGTCTAAAGTTTGTCAGGTCCATAACGTGCAGGTGCAGCAAACTCGTAAGAAGGCTAAAACGATGATAGTTACTGAAAAAGAAGCATGGGAGAGTATTGTTTTTGACCTGAAAGGCCCACTGGTACGGAGTACAAACGGCTACACTTTCATACTAGTGGTACTTGATAAGTGGAGTCAATGGGTTGAGTTAATTACCTAAGAAACGCTGAAGCTAAAACTATCGCAAAAGGACTCATTGATGAAGTGTTTTCACGGCATGGCATGCCAGTGTAAATATTTTCCGACAGCTCCAATAATTTTAGGGGACAAATATAATGAAGAATTTATGCCTGCAGTGGCGTATCAAGGCTAGATTTCTGTCAGTCTATTCACCTAAGTCCAGGCTAGCTGAAAGGTGGATGAAAGAGTTAACAAAAACGCTAGCAATTTACGTACAAGACGAGAAATCGGATCATAGAAATTGGTATTTGCGTTTGAAACAGTTACAGTTAGCATTAAATTCAGCTACTGATTCGGTGACGGGTTTCACCCCAGCTATGTTGGCGACAGGAAGGGAGTTACGAATGCCCGAAGCCCTGCCGGGAAAGTAAAAGCGGATGAGGTTAATTACCCATTACACATCTTAAACTTAACGTCACGCATACGTGCGATAGTTAGAAGAGCTGTTCGCAAACGTCAAGCAGCTAAGTTGCATCGTGCAGCAAAGGCAGATAGAAATAAAGCTGGTAAAGAATTTGAGGTCGGAGCTAAAGTTTACATACGAAATCACCCTAGAAGTGACAAACCCCGCTATCTTATGAAAAAAATGGCACCAATTTACATAGGAAATTACGAGATTGTTAAAAAGTTTAGTCCTGTAGCTTATCAGCCTAAAGATCTTAATACGGGTATTATTTCTCGTTACGTGTATTACATAGATAATATACGTGAGCAGATTGAAGGTGAGCGTTACCCAGTTAGTGAAGCGGATTCTGAAGAATTTTAAACTCAAATCTAAAAGTAGTTTCTGTGTTTCTTCTTGGTCTTCTTTCGGCCAGCAGTAGCTAGATCTAAAATAATTTCGCATGCAAATCGTGGTGTTGCTTGTAGACAAAGAAATAACATTTACGTGCAAATAATCTAGTGACACTCGGGGGGTTAATGCTAATGTTAACTACTTAAGAAAAGCCATGCACATGCTTAAGTGGAGGGTAGTACCATAATTTAGTAATGAATTTGTTGGAGTAACCGGATTTTCACCAGAGTATTTTTTTTTTAACGAATGTGTATTGATCTAACCTAACACGTTAAAGGGACAGTACCGCCGCTTCACACACGCGAAATCGCGTAGGAATATAAACCCGCGAGACGAACCTGCGGATTGATTACTGTGTCGTAATATCCGCCGGCTGGAAGACGCGTTACGTCAAGCGTGAATCAGCGTGCTCGTGCCAAGGCCAAGTGAGATAGTAGCTGCGACTTGCAGCTAGCGCAGCTTCAATCCCAGATTGCTTTGGTTCGCGCGTTGATAGTGAAAACGTAAGCAACCAACGCGGTAGAAATCCCCCACGATTCTGCGACTGTTGCAACGCAAAAATTGCAAAAAAAGAATTACAGTTTCTATGGTGTATTTCTTTCGTGTTTCTGTTGGGATACTTCCAGTATATTTTTGTGTAAAGTTACTAATAACATGCTAGGTAGGTTGGTAGAAGCTTTTTTTTTTTGAGGAGCTGCATCAAATTCGTTTGCGTAAAAAATAATATTGTCACTGTCACCATAAAATTCATGTTGTGTAATTACCTAATTGTATCCGTTCCATGCCCCCCTCCCTCTCGCCTCCCCAACCAAAAAAATCCTCCCTACTCCCCGACAAAAAATATGTGGTATAACAACAAAAATTGAAACTTTTGGAAATGAGTGGGAGCGGGCGTGTAAAATAAATATGCAACGGGGAAAGGGTTTGTGTGGGGGGGGGGGGGG